>PVKM010011475.1:0-33268 GCA_004027735.1 Carollia perspicillata
TTTTATTTAGTATTGAAGTTCTTATAAAGGGAATTTAAAAATTGGTATTCTTTCATACCTGTCTTCTTTCTCTTACTCAGCATGGTGTTTGTAAGATCTGTCCATGCTGTGGGGTGTGGTAGTAAGCCATTGTATGAATATCCCCAATTGGTTTATCTATTGTGGATGAAAAAAAGTTTCTGTAATAAAACTGACAAGTCCAGTGACTGAAAGTAAATTCACATGGTGATCTGATCACAAATTCCTAACTGGTCATGGTAGGTAGTCACACCACAGGCCTATAACTCTGCTAGTAAAAGTTTTGTGTTTTTCTTTTTTAAAATTGTATTTATTTATTTTTAGACAGAGGAGAAGGAAGAGAGAAAGAGAGGGAGAGAAGAATCAATATGTGGTTGCCTCTTGTGCTCCCCCTATTGGGGACCTGACCTGCAACCCAGGCATGTGCCCTGACTGGGAATTGACCTGGTAACCCTTTGGTTCACAGGCTGGGCACTGCTAGTAAAAGTTTTAAGCAAGCCCTATCCATTGTTCTTGTGCACCTAGGTTAAAACACCTTTGAAATGCTAGAAGTAACCCTCTTTTCCAGACCCCTGGAAAGTGTAACCACCCTCAAGGGAGCACATAGTCTTGTTAACTATCCTGTTATGTAATCTTCCCTATGTCTCCTCTGGAGACATTTGAGGCCTTAATTCCCAGTATTATCATCAGTTCTGGCTCAAATAAACTCATAAAAATTCTCTACAGGTCTGGACATTCTTATATCAACTCTATTCTACTCTTAATAAAATACTCTGCTTCACCCTAATACTGGTCATATAGAATTCCTCCATCAAACTCAGTATCTAGATGAAGACCAGTTTTTTATTATTTTACTCATATTCTGGTCTCCTGACTACTTCAGTCAAAGAGATGAGCCTCTTGACTCTGATGGGTCAATTATACCTCTGTGTTTAAGGGGAATTCATAAAAGTATTGTGTGTGTATCTTTATTTTAACTACCTTCTCTTCATCACCTCATCCCATGCTTCTCAAAAACCTCTTCCCATGCCACAGTAAATAGTTCAGATCGATACATACTTCCACCTGAAAAAGGGTCCCATTTGTGGCTTCCAAACATCATCCATTCTCATCTTCTCATTTAGAAACCTCCTACTCGTGTTGAGCGGCTCATCAGTAACCTTGCATGCGTGCTATCTTTTCATAATGTCATCACCTACAGATCAGCTTCTGTCAGGTGTCTATTTGCCTGGTCAGCACTCAGCAGAAGGCAAAGCAATGTTAACCGCAATCGGCTAATGATCAAGCACAGGATGGTATCCACCAGCCACGTCTACCAAGGGCACAGTAGTGTATTTGTGACATTTGTTCACAAATAAGTTAGTCATTACTTCAGGGTGTCTTCTTTATAAGTACCCAGAGGAGACAGTCCTGTTAAAACTTTGTTTCAAAATCATCTGTACTTCCCCTGAGCAATTGCTCTGTTATTATCTTCAGGAGATTTTTGTTTTCCAGTTATATTTTTCAGAATACTCAGAACCATGTTTGTGACCAATGCAGATGACTTCTAAGGATACATCGTTCATCTCATCTCTGCCTGTACCCTAACCCCAATTTTATTATCTGTCTCTTCTTTTGCCCTATTTTTAACCTCCAGTATTGTATGACATTGTTACCTGGAATAATGTCTGGAACAAGGTAGAATATGCAGACATGAAAAGGTGATGTGCTTCACTTATTGGTTTGGTTACCCAGTGTTTTTATGATTCAAAAACATGACCATTTTGATTAGAATGTACATGCGAGGAATGGAAAAGCCGTATTCTACAGGTATTTGTCAAATTTATCATGGTATTTTGAGTTTAAAAGATGCCATAATTATTTCCCAAATCTATCGCAATACTTCAAGTTTTAAAATTCCATTTTTCTCCTTTTACAGATGACTAGAATAACCTAGGATAAAAATTAATGAAAAGCATTTTTCCTAGAAGCATTTTAATGATATCATTCTCTCTTATGGTCTGATATGGAAAGATATTCTATTTGAAATGTTAGAAAATATAGGACCCTACATTTTTATTGCCTGTTCTACAGAGATACACAAGTAACTTAATAAGAGTGGTTACCTGTTTTGAGATTGGCAACTGGGTAAATGGAGAAGAGATAAGGGAGAAAGATTTCACTGAATTCTTTTTTAAATTTATTGTGTTTTGACACAAGTGAACATGTGACAAAATTCAAAACCTTAAATAAGCCAAAACAAATCATACTTTAAAAGTCCTCAAAATGAGGACTCGACTCTAATATTGCCAAGAAAATTATCATAAAACAGTCCATTGGTATGCAGAAGTATTTTTTTACATAGTAACAGTAGTGAGAGTTAAGAAACTAAGTGCAATTATGTCAACGAGCCAAAAATCTAAAAGTAGATTAAATTAAAAATATATTTTTATATATTTAAAAATATATAAAATTATGTTTTATATATTTTATATATAAAATTATGTTTTATATATTTTATATATAAAATTATGTTTTATATATTTTATATATAAAATATAAAAATATAAAATATTTTATATATCATATATTTTTGAAGTACTTTAATTTGAAGTTTAAAATAAAGAGAACAACCTCTTGCTGTTGGCCATGATGGAGTAAGTGGGATTGGACTGGTTTGTTCACTATAAAAACTAGAAAACTGAAATAATACATGAAATAGTTTTGAATATTGGGCGATAAGAAAAAAACAGGACATGATCTTGAGATAGGGAAACCAATGAAGGAAACCCTAGAACCACCATAGCTTTCTGCCTAGAAGCACATTACAGACCACAGTGTAGGGAGGGAGACCATGTATATCATAGCTTCCGACTGGGCTAAGGAAACGGAGATCAGAGCTCAGGGAGGCTGAGGCAGCTAGCATTTGTGGAGCAGAATTCTGAAAAGGAAAAAGCTATGCAGAGAAGTAGCTCCAGAGATTTATACAATGTTAGGGTCTCAGTGTTGCTGAACTCTAAGCCTCATAGGTATAGGGAGAAAAATCCATGTGGCTGAGCAGAAAAGATTGGAGAGCTGCAAGCTGACCAATTCCCAGAGATTTCACAAAGCTTGTAGGTTTGAGTTTTGATGAGCCAGAGGGGAGAGTTCTTAGTGAATGTCAGGGCATTCAATAGAGATCTGAGAAAAATGATGGTAAAAGTAATAGGACTGAACTAGTGATAGAGTAAACACTGCTCTAGACTAGCTCTTCCCAGCAGAATATACTGCAATTATGAAAACATTTTGCACTTGTGTTGTTCCTTACAGTAGCCACAAGACACATGTGGCTATTAAATGCTCAAAATGTGGCTGGTGTGACTGAGGAAATTAAATTTTAATTACACAGAATACTAACTTAAATATAAATAGCCACATAAACAGCAAAGCTTTAGCAACATTAGACTCACCATAGCAACATTTTAAACTTGAAAACAAGCTTCAAAGGGATCAGGCTGATTCTAAAGAAATTCAGCTGCCTCTGAGAATAGTCTAATACTCTTTAAAACAAAAAGACGACAGAATTCTCTTTTGTGTAAAATCATGGCTCACATATGTAACACATAGCAGACGGTGGAAGCTACAGCGTTGGACCTCTACTGTTAGATCCAAAAGGCTTTGGCACTTCCACATTCGTCTCTAGAGCCTCTCTGTGTAAGAGACTCCAGCTGTGATGTTGAGGAAACACTCAGGTAGCCAGCACCGACTTGCCTGTCACGTGAGTGAGTTCTGTTGGGACTAAATCCTGCAAACCCAGCTATACCATTGAGTGACTGGAGCACCAGCAACATCCAACCACAGCTTCATAAAAAAGGTTGCATGCAGTCAAGCCAAAAAAAAAAAAAAAAACATGCAGTCAAGCCATTCCTGATTTACTGGCCCACCGAAACCTCTAGAGGTATGAATAGTATAATATGTTACCAGTGTTTTGAGTCACTATATTTTAAGGTCATTTTTTGAAACACAGTATTAGATAAGGAACACAAGAGAAATTATTTTGTGCCAAAAAAACTTACAACCTGTATTTAAAAATACAAATTCCTCAAAAGAAAAAACATATAATCACCCCTGATACACACGCACATATTGAGTATCTGAAAAACCTGAGATCTATTTAAAAAATTACATTTGTAACTTAAATGATCCTACAAATAAATTGTAGGCTCTGATGACTTACTTTTCTAGTGAATTCTATCAAAGCTGTAAAGGAAAAGAAAATATTATACTAATTTCACACATACTCTTAAAGAAAATAGAGGGGGACAAAACACTTCCGAACTCAGTTTACAAGGCCAGGATAACTCAGATACCAAATCCAGGAAAGAGATTAAAAGAAAAAAAGCTACAAACTAATATCCTTCATGAACAACATTTAGAATATCTTTAAAAAAATATTAACAAATTAAATCAATTTATGCACAGAATAATACATCATAAAGTGTATTTTTCTCAGGGATGCAAAGTTGGATTAACATTCAGAAAATTACTGAAAAACGTTCTGGAATTACACAGTGGTGATTATTTCACAACCTAGTGAATATACTAAAACCACTGAACTGTGTACTTCAAAATGATGGACTTTATAGTATGTGAATTATATCTCAATAAAACTATTATAAAATATCAATTTGTGTAAATTACTGAGTTAACAGAAAAAGAAAATTCCTGTGTCTATCTTAAAGAATGAATACTAAACATTTAATATGATTCATCTCCCATTCGTGATTAAAACACAAAAAACTACAATTATAAGCTCAACCTGGTAAAGAAAATCTAAGAAAAGACACTATAGGTGACATGACACTTGAAGGTGAAATGCTAAGTGGTTTGTCTTTAAGATCAAGAACAAGGCAAGGATCCGCTCTTACCATTTCTATTCCTTATTGTACTAGAGATTGTAGATAAGGCAAGAGAAACAAATAAAAGGGAGAAGTAAAATTGTCTTTCTTCACAAAGAACATCATGTTCTGTATAGAAAGCCCTAAAAAAATCTACCAAAAAGAGCTACGGCAACTATTAAGTGTGTTTAACAATTTTGCAAAATACATCAACTCTCAAAAATCTATTATACATATATATGTACAATATACATACATATACATGTATACATATACATATATGTATATGTATACATATACATACACACACATATATACTGCACATATATATATAAGCAATAAGTAACAGGAAATTGAAATTAAAAAAACAAAACATTCCCACTTACAATAGCAGACATCTACTTGCAGCCAAAATGAACAGGGACCAGATTTACCTTCTTCCTGAAACTAAAAAAAAGGACAAAATGTATGAAATGGAAGTTTGTAAGACACTAGATATGTAAAGAAGGACAGTGACTCCTGAGTGATGGAAAACAAATGAGGTGAACCCTATGATTGCTTCACCTCCCTGCCACGAGAGAGTTCACGTACAGCCTGGTAGACTCCCTGAGCGGAGGAGATGGACAGATGAGCCTAGGGAGACCAGGGCAGACAGAATTTGCAGGACAGCATATGAGAGAGGAGATGGGTGCACAAAGAGAGAATAGGGGCTTCTGCAGAGGGCCTGCCTTGCATATACAGAACACTGGTCAGTGCACACATGGGAGAAAATTACCAGAACCCCAGAAAGAACCATATTAGATGTAATAGTTCCCAGCACTCACACAGGTCTGGAAGTGGTGACAGTTTCTATCTGCCAGAGTAGAAAACCCCATTTTTCTTAGAGTAGTTAGTAGATACCCAGTTAGCGCCTTTAGACTTCCTACCAACACAAGTTTAAAGCAAGACCCTAAAAGATCTGTTTCCAGGTAACTTAAATGCATCCCAGTACAAAGCTTAAGAATATTTATAGGAATACAAAACTCTCAAGCTCTAACAAGGAAAATTTTATAGCATCCGAAAGTCAATAAATAATTACATCATGAGGCACTATGCAGCTGTGAAAAAATTTTAAAGATGAGGAAGATCTCTTTAAACTAATATGGAGTGATTTCCAGGACAAACGCTTAAGTGAAAAATGCAAAGCCCACCAGTATTGTCTATGTCATATTATGCTTTACAGACAAAAGAACATAAGATAATACATCAGTGTCCACTCATTTGCATAATGATGATTCTCTATTTTCTTCATTCCTGAAGAAGAAGTTCAGGAAATATAATACTAAATACTAAATATAAAACTAAATACTAAAGCTTGTTTGCCTACAGGGGTTTTGGACAAGGGGTGAGTATAGAAGATACAGAGTTAGGGTAGCAGAGTGTAAAGAGAGTGGCATTTCCTTGAAATAACTTTTAATACAATTCTTACATTTAAAGCCATACTAATGTTTCATGTATCCTTCACATACCTCTAAATTAGACAAATAATGAAAAGCAACCAGGACATGAGGGTGATGCCAGATGAAATACAAACACTAGCAAATGAGCCCTGGCCAGTGTGGCTCAGTCCGTTAGAGCATCATCCCGTAAACCACAGGCAACCAATCGATGTTTCTCTCTTTCTATCACTTTCCCTCTCTCTAAAATCAATGAGCGTGTTCCTGGGGAGGATTAAAGAAAAAAAAAACTAGCAAATAAACCAACCTGTGTTACACACAAATAATGTAACCTCACTGAAGGGTGTGGGAAGAAAAAAACTCTCCCAAGTCACCTTGGAAAAGGATACCTTGACTAGACACTGCAAGGCTAAAGACAGTAGTAAGTGCACATAAACACTGCCATCCAGTTAGTAAATGATTTGGTTCTGCTTTTAAACAGGGGCAATATCTGCCAATGAAACCACTTGAACAAGAAAGTTCAAGTCTGTTGAGAGCCAGACTTTCTCAGTGTTAGAGAAAGAATTTATAGATAAGGAGAAAGAAAAGCCTAAAACCAACCCCATGCATTGGATTAGAGCCAAGGTAGCAGTATTAACTTGTTTTTGTTTTTGTTTTTGTTGTTGGTTGATATATGCCCAGGTATACAGAAAAATAGAGATATGTGTGTCTGCATGGATTAGAATACATACCTAAAATGACTAGCTCTGCCTGCTTGGAGGGTCAGAGTAATGACACCCCTCTAACAATGAAACTACCTAACTCCCAGATACTGGTCCCCAAAACATTATATTCAAACTAAAGGAACCAGGGCTCCTCAGAGAAGTGAACAATTCTGGGGCTGGCGCATCATAAATACAAAATGAGACAGGAACATCCTGTGGTGCCAGAAAGTAAGAAAATACGTAGAAAGATCCTGCAGGGCCAGGGCTGGTGGATCGTTTGTTTTTAATATATTTTATTGATCATGCTATTACAGTTGTCCCTGCTGTTTCCCCTTTGCCATCCTCCTCCCAGTACTTCCCATTCCCTCCAGCAGTCCCCACCCTTAGTTCATGTCCATGGGTCATGCATGTAAGTTCTTTGGTTTCTCCATTTCCTATACCATTCATGACATCCCCCTGTCTATTCTGTACCTACCCACTTGTACTTCTTAATCTCTGTATATTTTCCCCCATTCTTCCCCTTCCCGCTCCCAGCTGACAACCCTCCAAATGATCTCCACATCCATGATTCTGTTTCTGTTTTGCTTGTTTGCTTAGTTTGCTTTTGAGATTCAATTGTTGATAGTTGTGATTTTATTGCCATTTTAATGTTCATAGTTTTGATCTTCTTCTTAAATAAGTCACTTTAACATTTCATATAATAATGGCTCGGTGATGATGAACTTTTTTGGATTTACCTTGTCTGGGAGAAACGTAATCTGCCCTTCAATTGTAAATGAAAAGCTTTGCTGGATAAAGAAGACAGGGGCCCACCTGAAGGAGCTCTTAATGGCCAAAACTGAAAAAATGTTAGCAACAAAATTGGATTTTAACTCATGAATAAACATCTACAAGTCTATTCTGATGTAGATAAATAATCGAATAAAGAAATAAATATGGGAGAAGAGATAGTTCTTCCTCTCAGTAGTATTCAAATTAATAAATATGGAAGGAAAGAATCATCATTAGGGACATACCGTAGAAATAAATGACAGGCACAATTGTAAAAATATTAGTATTGCTAGCCCTACTATAATTTGCATACAATAAAATGGGCCATTTTATATACACAGTTTGATGACTTTTGACAAATATGTAAATGTATATAGCCATCACAAAAATCAAAACTGGAATATTCCTATCACATGAAAAAGTTCTTGCATGCTCCTTGCAATTAATCTCTCCCATCCCTGGCCCAAGGCAACCACTGATTAGCTTTCTGTCACCATAAATTAGTTCTGCTCTTTCTAGAATTTTATGTTATATTACAGACAAAAGATTCTGACTTATAGAGTCAGTCAACAAACTATAAAGAAATGATACAAGTTTTTCGCCTGTTTTCTATGTTCTAAATGGGACAACTGTAATAGCATAATCAATAAAATATACTTAAAAAATAAAGAACATAATTTGTAATATCTAGGTCTCAGGCTGGGTTTCATTTGGAACTAGATTCTCCTTGAATTAGCCAGGGTCCAGCAGGGGAAACAGAACCTACATCGTGCTGTTCAATCAGATGAAATTTAATAATGGGAATATTGGCTGCTACTAGCCCTAGGGCTGAAAGGTCAATCAAAGGAGACAGTGGTGTCAAAGCTAAATGGAAACTCCATCCACGACTGGAGTTAATGGAGAGAGCTGGACCCCTGCAGGAGACACAGCTGAAGCCCACAGGATGGAGAGTCTCTGGCTGCCGCTCCCTTCCCCCATCTTTCCCTTCTTCTACTGCCTCCTGTCGGCTGAACCAGACTGGAAGCAGGGGCAGAGGAGCCCGGGAAAGGCAGCTGGGTGGGCTCAGCCCCTGCGGTTCTGGGTAAGCCGAGGAAGACAAGGAGGAAATGGATCAGAGGGCAAACAGGCAAATGGCCAGCGCACTCGGCACATGCGATGCTTTTTTAACTTCCAGTGTGGAAAACTGAAGGGAAAATGTGCTGGTGTGGAAGGTTTAAAGTTCTAAATATTTTATCTTGACCTTCTCGAGGAAGGTGAATGGGGATACTCCGTTTGGTTCCAAAACACCTCCCAGGGGTGTTTTATAAAATAATGAAAATACGTTGAGAACTTATCACGGAACCTGTGCCAGATGAACAACGAGTAATTTCTGTGCTTCAAATCTTACCTCAGAGGGTCATTCCATTTTGTGTAGAAAATGAAGTAAATCGGGAGTGAAAAGAGAACAAATATTTTAACATCTGAACATTCCTCTTTGTAAAATCAAATAAAGCAGAGAGACGGATAGCTCCACAGCCAAGGCATTTATCTTTTTGAAATGCTGATGTATCACTAGGCAAATAATGAGCCAGAAAAAACAAACATTCATTTTCCTGCCACTTTGGGGTGTGATCCTAATTCCTTCAATTCAGCATATTCCAGATCTGCCTCTTTCCTGTGTTCTCCCCACTCTCTGTCCTTGCACGATGCTGTCCCTCCACACATGTTGTTCTTTCTTAATAAAGTAATAGCTGACACGGTCTGCCCTCTCCACAGAGTGATTATGTTAGCCTGTTGTTATTGATTTTGTTGCTAAGGCCTAAGGATCTGCTAACACTCTGCCGTGGGAGTGGTAGGAAGCAGGGGAAGGAAAAGCATGTGCTTATAATTTTCCCATAAACCAGATGTTTTCTTTAACTCTTACATCTTTAAAATATTTTCTCTTTTAAAAAAAAGGGATTAGAACAAGTTTAAGAGGCCAGTTCTTAGTTTCTCAGCATACCAGGAGTACACACCCAAATAACTGAGTGTGAAGAATGCTGCTCATTTGATAAGCTACACATCTAGTTCAAGTACAACCTGTTTCTTAAGTAAACCGCATTCTTCCCATTTTCCAGTGATTCTGTTTCTATGATCATGACTATATTAGAATACCTCCCTCCCCCCCCACACACACACACTTAGTGGAGTAAAACAATAACCATTGTATTATCACACAGATTCTACAGGTCAAGAATTTTGGTAAGATTCAGGTGGGCTGTCACCTCGGCTCCAGTTGGATTGTCATTCCCAGAATACAGACCCTCAAAGGATGGCAGTTTCAGGACCCTTGGACTTTCATAACAATTGGATTCTTCCAAAATGAGTAACCCAAGAGAACCAGGGGCATGCCGAGGGATCTTTCCTGACCTAGCTTCAGAAGTGCTATAGCATCACTCCCACCATGCATCACTCCCACCATGCATCACTCCCACCATCCTCTATTGCAATGGTTTTCAACCAAGGGCAGTTTTGCTCCCCTAGAATGTTTTTTTTTTTTCATTGACTTGAGAAAGAGAGAGAGAAGGATAGATGTGTTGTTTCTCTTATGCATTCATTGGTTGATTCTTGTATGTGGCCTGACCAGGGATCATACCCACAACCTTAGCATATCAGGATGATGCTCTAACCAACTGTGCTACTCAGCAGGGCCACCACAGAATAATTGGTAGTATCTTTGGGTTTGCACACCTGGGAGCATGAGGACTCCTGGTGTCTAGTGGCTTTAGCCCAGAGATGCTGCTAAATACTCTGCAATGCACAGGATAGCCCCTCACAGAAAAGAATTTGTGGCTGCAAACGTCAGTAGTGCTGGGATGAAGAAACCCTGCTCCATGGATGGGGCAGCCACAGCCTGCAGATTTAAGGACAGGGAACACGGATCCTAATTCTTGATGAGAGGGGTGTCGAAAATTTGTGGACAACTTAAAAAGCTACCACAAAGTTGCTAATTTACATTTTTTCTAATTCAAAGCCAAATGTTCTAGTAATTCAATGTGGAAGAGGTAAAAAAATATTTTTTTAGAGAGAAAGATCAATGTGTGGGTTGCCTCTCACACGCTCCCTACTGGGGACCGGGCCTGCAACCCAGGTATGTGCCCTGGCTGGGAATCGAACTGGCGACCCTTTGGTTTGGCAAACTGGTACTCAATCCACTGAGCCACACTAGCCAGGGACCAGAAGAGACAAATTTTAAAAGGGCATGAGAAGAAAAAGAAACTGTAATGGTTTCAAAGCCATGTAAATGAAAATGCCCAGATGAAGTCACACAGCTGCAGGAAAGCCTGGGCTCAGAGAGCAGTTCTATTGTATAATTGACACCCCTAAACCATTATCTGCTATTGATTCTCACGTCTCTACTTCTTTTCATTCATGACAATTTTGTTCAGCTTTAGATGAGTGTTAGTTTTAGATGAATGCTATTTTCAGACATTAGTGAGATTATATTTAAACAAGACTTTCCAACTGACCTGTCTGAAATTTTAAAAGTGATGAGGTTACTTTTAAGCCCCAGAGCTCCAGGAGAGGAAAATAGCATCACGGGATCAGAGCGAGGATGCTCTGTGCCCAGAGGAGGCGTCCGCAGACTTCAGCAAAGCCCCAGGGAGCTGTGGAAAGTTTTCCTCTCAGTCCCTTCAGGCTGAGGAAGGGCTGGCTCAGCAAGCCTGGAGCCTCTCTCAAGACTGTTCCCTAGAACCAGGGTAACATGTAGCAACAGCAATTGGGGCAGCAGATGTCACTGAGCAAGGTGACTAGTTTTACATAATGGAAAATGGAATTAAAAAATATATATATAGACACAAGAACTTTTCTTATTAGTTGCTTCCCTTTTACTTTTTTTCTAAAAATATGTTCTGACATTTCTGTATTTATTTTAACAGTCTTCCCTACTTCTTCAGTTAAAGCACCTGCCTTCTTATCTCATGATCTTCAGTTAATAAAGGGTGGAAATGATCTGGTTTTATCCCCATGTTGTCGGATATTTATGGGGCAGCTCCTATGTTCCAAGTTCTGTGCTGAGGGCTAAGAAGCTCCTGTAACAGTGAACAGGCACTTCCAAACTCACTGACATGATGGAACCCTTGGAGCTCCCTGCCCCCAGCTGCCTCCACGTGGTAAGCCCAACTGATACTTACATGACATATACTATATTATACATACACCTGTGAATATATAATAATATAGATGACAAATTTGGAAAGGATCGATCTATGCTTAGAAAGTCCAGAAAGCTTCGTAGAGTCAGAAACATCTAAATTGAGAATGAGAGTTACACAAAAAATGGTTGGGGTAAAGCGAGGAGGAGGAATTTTCCAAGCCAAGAAAGTCGAGTGGATGAAGTCCCCTTTTTAAGTTCAACATTGTTGGGATTTTTGGTTTTTTGACTTGTTATTGGATTCTTTACCTGCTCACATACGGATTTAAGATGGTAGAGATAAATTTTTAAAACTTTGCACAAAAGTGACAAGTATTTTGAAATGGGCCATTGGCTATTTTTCTTTGTATGTGAATATGTGCTATTTCAATATTATGTTTTGCACTATTAATACAGCCCAGTAAAAAGTTGTTTTATCTTCTTCATTTCCAGTGACTTTTTTAAATTCAAAATCAATCCAACACTCACTGATGATCTCAAATGTGCCTTTAACCATACCTCCTGGAGCAGATCCCATGCCCTAAACAGTTTTAGTTATCCATCACTTCTAACAGCTTAATATGCATTTGCAGCAAAAAAAAACCCACAAAGCTGTTTTAATTTTCATCTCTGAATAATCTACTGAATAACACATTTGTTAGTAATGTGAACAATGACAAGTTTAGTAATTGTCTTCACTTTTCAAACACTGTCTTATTGAACTGGGCTGTTTACCGGCACAGTTCAATCACTTCCATACAGAAAATTGATTCTCTATCTCTTTGTCTTACTTAATAAAGCACTCCAAAGTGACTTGTTTCTAATTTCAGGTATACAGAGAGAGCCCTCCAAACTGCAGGACATCAATGTAACTGGGTGCTGGTTGGGAACAGCCAGTATCATCTGGGTACTAGTTGGTATCAGTTAAGTTGTAGGCATAGCCACACCTAGAGCATAACCCACAAACTCTTGATGTTTACCTTCCAGAGGTACAAGGGTCTGTATAGGAGGGAGTCATGAGGATCCAAGTCAGAGACAGCAGACATAATAATGGAAGTAGAAGCTGGAGTCATAAGACCTGAAGGTTAATGAAGGAGCCACAAGCCAAGGTATTCAAGATGCCTCTGCAAGCTGGAAAAAAGGCAAGGAAACAGATTCATCCTGGGAGATTCCAAAAGAAGGGCATTTCTGCTGACATCTTGCTTTTAGGCCCAGGAGACCTATTTTGAATTTCTTACCTTCAGGACCATAATCTAATACACTTATGCAGTTTTAAGCCATTATGTTTGTAGCAATCTATTATAACAGCCACAGGAAATGAATACAGCCAAGGCCTTAAATTGAGAAGTGTATGGTATAGTGTGTTATGTTTGTAAGACAGATGCTGTTCTTGTTCACAAGTCCCAGAAGAAATCATTGTTACGCGGGATAATGCTTGGTGAGATACGCTGTAGAGGGAAATGAGGGGAACGCAGCACTAGGTAAGCAAAAGAGAGGAAGAGCTATTAACTTACACCTAGAAAGGGAAGATAGGGCCAGGAAGACTAAAAGTAGGTTAGAAAAAAGACAATTTTATTTCAAGCATTATTAGATAGAAGTTCCCAAGCTGCACCAATATAAAAATTGAGACACAGAGAAAATTTGCCCACGGTTACACAGCTGGTAAGTGGTAACCAGGGTCTGCACCCAGAAAGTCTGGCTTCAGAGCCTGTGCTCTTAGCTTTTCTGCTCTACAACCCCCCATGTGGCTATGACATGACACCTTGTTATTTTAATGGAGTTCTTCCAACATGCCAAGGTCTGAAGAACTGTGTCGGCATTGTTGCCTGCAGGGCAGTGCATTGGCCTCAGGTGGCAAAAAAAAAAAAACAACAAGAGAGACGAGAAGGGCAAAAGAAGAACAGGAGCGACCTTGTTCAGGACAGAAAAAACATCATTAGTGCATCAGAGCCAGCAAGCTGTCAGATGAGAGAGTGTGGTCAGGTGGCAGAGATCAAGACAGTGAAGAGGATCCAGGCAAGCAAAGGTCTGAAGAGCAGGCGCACAACTGTGAGCACAACTCAAGGACACCTGGAGCCCAAGGCAACCTCTGCCTCAAATAGGATGATGAGGACAGCCCCATGATTGAATCCCACAACTCTAAGCAGATGGAAACCTCTTAGGGTAGGCCTTAGGAATACAGCACCCCCCACAGATATGTATTTATGCATGCACCAAAAACAGTGTGCGAGAATATTTATAGAAACATTACCTATCATATCCCTATGCTGGAAACCACCCAAATGTCCATGAACAGTAGAATGCATAAATAAATCCTGGCATTTTTACACAATGAAATACTGTTTAGCAATGTGAATAGAAGACTTACCACGACACTTGAAAAGATGGTTGAATCTTATAAATATTTTGATATTGAGGGAAATGTTAAAAGCACTAATTTTATGATTCCATCTATATGAAGTTTGAAAACAAGCAAAAACCATCAAAAGTATTTAAAGTCATAATAGCTGTTACCCTTGAGGGAGGTGGGTGGGTCGTGTCTGGAGAGAACATAGCAATGTGGATTTTGATCTGGGTGCCAGTTGCATGGGTGTGCTCAATTTGTGGAAATCCAATGAGTTGTGTACTTATTTGTGCATTTTTCTGTATAATTATGTATATCAATAAAAACATTTTAAAAGTGGGAATAGATCTCTGGAGTGATAGGAGATGGTGATAAAATACAATTGAACCTGAATTTAAAATTAACCAAACCGTGCTTAGCTTCTTTCATTGGCTGCTGGAAAAAACTTGGAGAGCTGGTTGAGACGACTCAGAATGCCATATGCTTGGTCAGTTGAGCTTTACTCACCACCATTTCTCACCTACATGCTCACCTACTTTGCCCCTTGTCAGGGCAAATCGCTGTTTGTTACTATTAATCACTAGCTACAGATCAATTTACTTACTATCATGCCTCAAGTAGATCACTGATTTTTTCTCACGAATGGTTCATTTATATCTGTGGAGAGCTCCAAATCACATGTCTTAAATATTAATCCACATCAACTGTAAAAGTGATGGTGGTTTTACATTTCTGTGAAATACACCTGTATCAGGACTTAACTGTCCACTTACTCATGGAAATACTGTATCATCTGTGTACATGTCTATTTTCTCTGGTTTTTCAAATACTCACTATTTCCCTTTAATGTGCACTGAGTTTTGATTTGTATTCATTATCACTCTTTCTAAGAAAATTGTCTTTAACAAGATGTCAGCAAGGTAATCAATTAAACTGTTTAAAAAATAATAAAGAAACATCTACGGGGCAGGATGAATCAAGAAAAAATGCAGTGGTAGGAATGTATCTATGCCAACACTCAGGTGCAGTCAGTTACAAATTTTGCAGTGTTTAGATTCACAAACAAAACTGTCAGAAATCTGAACTGTCTAATTTTTAAATGCTGTCAATAAATTAAAAAATTTTTAAACTTTGTATAAACCAAGCAACCCAAGTGTATGGACAGGAGTCAGCTCACACATTGCTAGTTTGAGCTTTCTACAAGTGTGATTTTATCCACTCCTAGCAAATGCCTTCTGAGGTGAGCATTGGACAGAGAAGAAAACTCAGGCTCATAGAGGTGAAGTGTGCTGGTCTAGTTCACACAGCTAACAAGAGGTAAACTTCAAGTCTATTATCCAAATTACTAGTCTTTCCTCCAAAGAGTAAAAGCTTCATTTTCTAGCACCGACATTTGGGGTACCAGTCAAACTACTTTTTAAAATCAATACTTACAGGTACAATGAGTAAAAAGGTGAGAGAAATAGCTGCATTATTTGCTAAGGAACTTACTTTTGGAAATTGGTTTGAAATCCTGTACTACAAATAGAAAAATATTATCCAGTACTGGATTCCTCATTATTATTTTGGTAAAATAGTCATTACAAAGACACAGCAAACAAGCCAATCACCTTATTCGAGATAACCCAATGACCACAAAGAGACTTGACTTAAAATTATGTCTGGATAACAAGTGACAAATGTCATCTAGTGGAAAGAATTTGTGGGAGTCAGGGTCAGGCTGTCTTGGTTTGATCTACACCAACCTTTCCCTCACTGTTGTTTTCCAGTTGGAGGTCTTCAAATGATTTCAGTCATGACATCCAGGTTTACACCTGTTTTATCGGAAAACACTTCTTCTTTGAAAGAGTAAAAAATAGGAAATGATTCATTTGGAAAACAAAAAGTGTAGAATTGCTAGGAAATGGTTGCTTTGTTCTTGATGTCCAAACTGACATTAAATGCATCTCGCTCGTCTTTGAAGAAAAGTGAAACCATTTGTGAATATAATTCAGTGGGGTTGATACATCACATGCGAGGAGAAAAGATGGTCTACTTGTTTAAAATTATTTTTCAGGTTTATGTTTTCTTCCATATGGAAGGGAGTAAGTAAGCCACACCTGGGGAATTCCAGATTTTTTGGATTTCACTATCAAGGCTGGCCTTTGTCATCTCGGAAAAACACAAAGTTCTTTTAAAATGAGATGTTTGTCTGCTTCACACATTGGTATGGCTTAAGCTGTTTCAGTTACAACTTTGCATTTTTAGGATATGTATAGAAAAGTGGGGTATAAGTTAATACCCCTCTCCACGTGTTCGGTATTCTGCCAGCCACATGAGACTGTGCGGAATGCAAGTTCATCTGTAAAACATGCTCACAACTGAACAATTATTTTTTCTGTCCTGTTGGTTTTACATGACTTGGTGTTTTCAACTGCCATGAGTACTTTTATAAAGACCTTGCCACATACATCATCTTCCTTCCTAAGACAATGACTCAGGCCTTGACACTAAATCAAGAATGTTAATTATGTTCCCCACACATTGTTTACCTCATGAATTAATTGCCTCAGACTTGAACAAAAAATATGTATTATAAGACTCATCTTTTATTCTAGAATTCTATAGTTTCATGGGCAGAGGATACAAGGCACTAAATCTTAAAATATAATAATAGAAGATTTAGACCTCAAAGGAGCTGCTACTTAGTGTTTCTCTGGAGGAAACAAGTCAATATATTCACCAATTCCATGACTATTTTGGGAGCTGAAGGGAAAAAAACACACACTTATATATACTTTAATATTTAGTAGTATATGTTATGTGCAACATAATTGTTATAATTTAATAATATATCATATGTTGTATATATGTGCATATACATATTCATGTGATATTATCTCTATCTTCAGGTGGTCTATAATCTATAAATAGATTTTATTTTAAAGAAGTATAGAGCTATTTTAAATGCATGTCTATTTTCCCTAGGTTTTATTTAAAGTAGTCCGTGATAATATTAACGCACTGTTACCCCGCTTTGGAAACTAAATATAAGGAACAAATGCAGGGAAAGTAGAAGTGGGTCCCTTGGGTGGGAAGGACTGCTGGGTGCTGCACTGTCCAGTCTCCATGCATTTCACATTACACCCTCCTGCAATGGCAGGGGTGTCTTTCTAATCCTGTCTCTGCAACACATGCCATGGGGAAGCAGCTGCAAACATTAATCATTAAAACATTTACATGCCAACTACATTCAGAGTTTCAAGACAAATTAAATGTGTGCCTCTAGAATCTACTATCCTCAGCTTTTGCTCCAAATGCAATGCTGTCTTCCAATATTGGGTCCTAATGACCCTCTGGGCAATTGCCGATTCTAATCTTTTGTTCACATCTCTATTAGTGTTTCTTTTCTTTCTCTTGTTGATTAAAAAATTCTCGATATATTCCAGCTACTGTCATATTTTGCAAATATCATCTCCAAGTATGTCATCCATCTGCCAACTGAGTTTCCTGTGTCTCTCACTGAACATAAACTTTTAATTTTGACATAGTCAAATTCATTAGTCAAGTTCACGGGGAGCAGTGTTTATTTATAAAAACCTTCCCCATCCCACTGTCACAGGGTCTTGGGCAGAGGAGCCCTTACTCTTTATTCTTATTTTTCAAGTTGGCAAAATTCAAATTTTTCCATAGTAATTTTAAAATAAGTTTGTCATTTTCTTCAAAAAAAATCTTGCTGGAATTTTATTGAATTTATAGTCCAATATTGTGAGAATTGACATCTTTATAGTGCTAGATTTTTAAAATCTAATTCCTCTTACTGTTAGTGTCTTACAGTTGAGCTAATAAATGTCTGTCCATGGTTCTTTTGTTATCCTTGTTAAGTTAGTTCCTAAATATGTTAGCCCTTTTGTTAGTACTGAGAATGGTATCTTATTTTTTATTTAAATTTCTTGTTGATTATTACTGTGAAACAAATACTATTAGTTTTTGACTGTTTATCTTCTGCAACCTTGTTAATAATTTCTTGACTTTGTAGGGTTCTATGTAGACCATGAATTCATCTGCAAATAACATATTTTTGTCTTTTCCCTTTTCTATGCTTGTAACTTTTAACATTTTAATAGGACAGAGTCTCCAAAATCATGTTGAAGAGTGATGGTGACAATAGGGTCCCTTGTCTTTTTCTGGATTCTGAAAGAAAATACTTGTAAAGTTTCTCTATTATATTTGATGTTTAAGTTTTGGGTGCTTTTAGGAATAAAAGGTATTACCCTTTTGATCATTATTTTCTGAGAGTCTCATGTAAAAGGTGTCGAAATTTAATGTTGTGTACGTAGCAGATGAGATAGTGATGTGAATTTTTCTTTCAATCCCAAATGCAGTGAACAGAGCCAGGACTAAAGAAAGGCAAGTGAGGTGCTCAGGGCACAGAATGTGCGGAGGCACTCAGCCCTGCGAGTGCACGCCTCCTTAACTGCCATGCCCTGGGTGCCTCCTACTCCCCATCCTACTCCCAGCCCTGGAGGTAATTAACGGAGGTAGATCTTCCAATGTGAAATTTCCTCTCTAGTTGATCATGATGCATCTTTAATATTTCATTAGGTTTAGTTAGTTAATATTTTCTTTACATTTTTTACAGATTATCATAAAAAAACAAGCTAATTTTTTCTTTTATAGTTTTCATCCAGTTTTAAATTCTAGCTTCTTATTTGGGAAAATTTGTGTGACAGATATCTATTCCTCTCAAGGTTTCTAGCTCTGGAAGATATGGGTGGTGAATTGAAACAAGTCATTTTATCTTCTAGACTTCAACTTTCTATGTGGTAGTCCACGTGGAAGGTTTATAGTGGAAATTTTGTTCTTTATGGAAAACTAAAGTTATATATTTTGCACACCTGAGTTTGTGCAATGATGTTTCTACTGTCACACCTATAACTCCCAATTTAAAAACAAACAAACAAACTTGTCACAAGATATAGCAGAGTGGACCATTGCGACATACTTACTAGTTGTTATAACCTCTGGCAAATTATTTGAACTCTTTTTGTGACAGTCTCCCTATCTGTAGATGGAAGTATGGGCTTTATTGTAGGTTGTTTAATAGTAAAATAAAATAGTGTGTATTTCATAGTACATAGCATCTAATTAGTATGCAGCAGCTATCACTTAGTTTCCTAACTCTAACTCCAGAGAGAAAACTTGAGAAAAATATCTACAGAAATTAAAAAGAAAACAGAGAGCTGGGGGAAGTTGTTTGTCAGAAGGTTATTAATGCTGTTAGGCTAATTATGTGACTGGGTGTGCTATTCCCAAACAGGGACTACAATCAGCAAGATTTTTACTTTGATGCTCACTATGATTAGCAAGGCTAGGCCTGCTGATTGGCGGTGACTCCAAATTCTTGTCAGCCATTTTATACTCACCTGCAGCATCTCAGGCATCAGCTGTGGAGGAACTGCCATTGCTGTCTCCTCGAAAGGGTACCCATAACAGGTATTGTTCATCTAAAGGGAAGAAGAAAAGCTCCTAGATCTATCCTGGTGACAGTAAGGACATCCTATAATGTGACATCAGAAATTAAGTCATGTGAGAATAAGAGCTGGCCTTGTGTGCTCAATCTTCTAGTCCTCCTGAAATTCTGAGCAGAAAACTTATGGAAAGTTGGTCTGTCTTTGTTTTTCGTTTGCTTGTTTGTTTTCCCTAGGTACCGTATGGCATTCATGATTCTGTAATGTGCCTGTAATTAAACATCACCTAATTTTTCCCTCACCTTATGTTCAGAAACTTACAATTAGAGATTTATGCTTCTAAGTTCTGTATGGTATCCCAACGTCAGGAATTCCCTCTGGGTATGGGGTGGAAAAACTATTTGCTCTTACCTGCCTAACACCTTATGGGATTTTGTGAGTGGCAGCATGAAAAGATGGGACTGGAACTGCTCAGCAATGAAGCCTTGGGCAATGCCTGAGGGCTTTGCATTTCTTATCTCTAAGGAGGTCTGATGTGAAATCATCTCTGGTTACCTGGGACACACACAGTACATTTTCTCAAATAAACTTGATTTCAAACATTCTATCACTTTGTTCTCATTGGTAGACTTATTCATTTTGTACCAAGAGTTCAAAAAAGAATCTCCATTTGCTTTAAAGATTATTGTTGATCTAAGTTTATATGACCCTGTTAGAGATTAGCTAATGGAGTGAGTACCTTGGGTGTATTTGGGTATAAGGTAGAAGGTTAGAAGACAAAACATTTCAGAAGGAAAGAAATAACCTCTGAGAGGGAAGCTGGAAAGATACCAAAGGCAGCTTCAATTTCACTCTTTTACTTAAATATTCTTGGATACTCTGCAGTAGACATGGGCAGATAAATGCTTATTGACTTCAAGATCAGGGCAACGGAATTCTTTCTGTTTAATTATTTCCTTATAAGTTAAAAACTAAATGCTCTACTATATTTGGGTAAATGGGTTAAATACAAATGAGGGTATTATTACCTCACAATCAATGGTATATTTGAGGTACAGGTGGCAAATAATGGCCATTATTTGTTCATTCATTCACTCAATATCTATAAGCAACTACCATGCCTCAAGTGCATCAGTGGTACAACTGAGATTATTACAGCTCAGTCTCTTTTGTTAAAGACCTCCAAGTCTAGGGGAAGACATTGATGTGTAAATAAGTATAATAGAAATATAAACAAGGATCAAAAGTAGCTCATAAAAAAATGAGGGGGATATTAAAAGAGCAATTCCTGGATGAGGTACTATTGAGTTAAATTCAGAAGATGAATTAACAGTTCCTTTGCAGATATTAAACAACATTCTGACAGAAATTACAGTATTTGTGAATACATTTAGAACATGGTATAGCAGCTATGTTTAGAATACTGTAAGAAGCTTGATATTTTCAGAGCATAATGTGTAAGGTGGGGGCAGTGTGGCAGGAAGCCAGAAGAAAGCTAAGCTACAGTAGATTGTAAGTGAGTATTAATTGAATGGCAGGAATCTCTTACAGCATTTGAACTAGACCTAAATGCCCATGTGGAATCAGGGGAGCAATTAAAGCAGAGAAAACCATGACTGGGTTTGCCAGCAGCGTTGAGAGCAGGTGAGAAGGCAGAGATGAGTGAAGATAGGTACAGGTAGATGTTTTTTGAGGACAAGTAAAAAATAAAGAGGGTTTTATCCATGATGGTAGTAATCCGAAAGAAAAGAACAGCTCAGTTTAAGAAGAGATGGTCAAGAAACGCTCAATAGACCTTGCAGATGCCTGACATGAGAGGTGAGTATGACTTCAGTTCTCTAGCCCATGTTAATGAGTGGACTTTGGTGCCATCGATTTGGAAGAGAAATTGTAGGAGGGGAACATCGAGTTCGAGGGGCAAGTAGACATTAGCTATCTGGTGCTAACTGGGAGAAGAGCTCTAAAGAGCTGAAGAGAGACAACTGGTGGCAAGTTGTGGATGGCACCCAATGTGATCATGGATTTCCTTGATGTCTGCCACACAGTAGTCAGTAAGCTCAACTCAGTGGACAAGATGGAAAATGCCCCTAAACCCCAAAGGTATTTGAGTCTAGGGGACTTTCACAGAAAGCAAATATAGTAGAGGATACTCAGTGCATTTAGGGGAAACGTGAGGTGAGATGAGAGCAGGGAGAGGGTTCATCACAAAGACTTGGTCTCGAGGGGGTATGGGGGGAGGGTAGTGGGACAGGAGCCTACAAGAAAAATATTAAACGGAGAGGAGGACCCTCATCTTCAAACATGTTAGTCATGCTGCCATAGGGCCTTTGAACTGGCTCTTCCTCCTACCAGGAAAGTTCTTGCTCCAGATTTCTCTACTGCTGATACACTAACTTCCTGGAAGCCTCTGCTTGAATATCAACTCCTTTAAGCAGTCTACCCTGGCAAACTCTGTTCTAGGTATTTTGACTGTAAGCATTTTTGCCAAAAACATCTTTGCTGCAAGGAGTTTGCAGCAAGCCTTTCTGCTGTAGATATTTTCACTGTACCACTAATTGGCTATAACACCATTTCTCAGTAAAAGATAAAAGAACTGGTTGATAGTTTGGTTGACATTCGCAGACAATGTATTCACGTAGTTGTCATTTTAGTTTTATTTCTCTATGCATGAACTCCTCATTATACTCACATTTTTATATCATATAAATTTTAGCCCTCATAATGGTCTGTACACTGATGAGTAAATGTGGTGGCCTTAAAATAGTGGATGATAACAAATACTACAAAGCCAGGTTGCATACTTTCCTAGAAAATAATATATCAGTTTGCAAATCCTTCAATGAACACAGACATCTCTTCCAATCATCAAAACCAGAAAAGTGTACGAAGTTATGGCAAGCATAAAAGGGGCAGGTACTAATTCACAATAGCCTTCAAGAATATAAGTCACTGATTCTTTACTTGGAAACTGACATCTTTATTAAAGAAGGAGGAAACTGTGGTGAAAAATAAAAAAAGTGTAACGACAAGTGAGGAGACAAATCAACAAGCAAAAGTGGAAAATGTATACTAGTATGAACAAAAGACATTGAAGATCATGTATTTTCATTTATGCAATAAAGTCTTTTTAATGTTTTTAAAGTTTTTTGTGTTTCACTATGTCCTTTTTAAAGTCCCTTTTAGTTTTTGCTATTTTATCTTATACAGTGACATTGCCTTGGGGCCAATTAGTTGTATAGCCAAAATGCTTGTAGTGAAAATGCTTGCAGCAAAAATGTTTACAGCAAACATGTGTACAACAAAAATACCAGACAAATCCACCCCAACCCCTAGAACTCCTGATTTTTCTTATATTTTCTCTTTTAATTTTTAATAATATTTCTAAATCACTAGATAATTCACTTGTAACACTAGAATGTTGAGCTCATAGAGGCAGAGCTCCTTATCTATTTTTCACGAATCCCAAGTGCCTGGAAAACAATAGGTGCTCAACAAATATCTCCTAAGCGAATGAATGAATATACAGAATTTGGCTTAGGACACCATGGGGAATAGCAATATTTAAGTGACTGGTAGAGGAAAATGATCCAGGGGGAAAAATAGAGCCTTGGACATCTCTTATGCTCTACTTCACATCCTATTGGCCCACGTTCTTTTAATCTTGTCATTTTTGGAGCAACCAACTGAGCTCAAATATAATTTGGAGCTATCTTGTCACAGCTATGCCACAAAATTTAGGAATTTTGCCATGGGGATTTGCTGCCATCACCAAGATGGGCACCTTCAGGGAATCTACTCAGTTATTCTACCACTCATGCAGTATGGAAGTTCAAGGTTGTTAAGGGCCTGTGGAACAACCATTGATCAGTGGGGTATGGGAAATGGTAAATAAATATTTCCCTTTCCCAGTCCTCAGGAGGAACACCCTCACGGGCATCTTCAAATCTCTTTAGACAGTTCTCAGCAAGCTGAAGTTCCATGGCCCACAGCTATGATTTCCATGTCAAGGCTCTACCCTTGGATAAGCTCTTTCTTCTTCTGCCCCATTCTACTCTTCCAAGTCACCCACTCATGTTTCTTGAAATCACCTCCTAAAATGAAGTCCTAGCACATGAGACTATTTCACCTTTTTCTTTTAGGAAGAAGTCATGTTAAGACTTGTAAAAGTGAGATAGTCAAAAAAATGGAACCCACAAATTATCAAGACATAGTTGGTGAACAACACTTTCAAATACAACATAGAGGTTAATAAAGATTAAGAAGTTTAGAGACAACTGTTAATCAGTATACTGGAGAGGTGAGTGGAGAAGTAATATGAAAATAAATTACACAGTAAAGGGAGGTAAGTAAATAGAGACTACTCTATTTGGAAGGAATGGACAGACTGAGCTGACAGCTGGAGAGATATACAGGCCACAGTAGGAAAAGACAGATGTTCCAAGAAATAAATACAGTCCAGTGGAACACATGTATGTGTGTGCCACATTTGCAGAGGAAAGAATACAAAAAGGCCATTTCAGGGCTGAGTTGTAGAGGGCAGTTTTGCCAGGTGAAGGGGTAAATGGGGTTGCAGACAAACTCCTGAAAAAGCAGTAAATTCTGAAAGAGGAATTTCAAGAATAGCAGCCTGGCTGGAGCACACACTGTTAGAATGGTTGCAGATACTGCTGGATACAGGGTGGGGTCAGGCTGTGACGCTTGCCTATGGTGGCCCAATCCTCTGCTCCCCATCCAGTGAGCTTTCTTTATGGGGAGCAATTAAGTTATGGAAGGAGGAGTCAGCCCCATTCTCATCCTAACAAAACTGACAGTAATTCCTGGGTGTAATCTAATTCTTAGTCCATAATTAATTTGATCCAACTGTCTCAAAATATTTTTTACAGTTGGTTTCTTTGAATCAGAATCTAAAGAAGGTCAATACATTATAGTTGCTTATTATGTCACTGTCTTTTTCATCGAGACAGGTAGTTCCCTCACATTTTTCATGACAGTTACTTGTTGTGAAAATTGAATTACTTGTTATGAAAATTGAATTCAAACATTTTAAAGCCTCACTGTTGAATTGTCAGAGAAGGCTGATTTTTGTATTTTCTGCTTTGGGGGAATTTATTGAGGTTTTCTTTACTAACCAAAAAAGGCCATTCTTTACAAATGATTAATAGACTCTGAGAAAAGAAGGTTTATTTATATTTGGGTAGACCTGCCAATGCCTTTACAGCCCTATCAGCCCAGCAGATGCAGAATGTGTGCACCAAGGGAGAGGGCAGCTTCAGCATGGCTAGAAGAGCCTGTACCTGCCCCAAGTCAGCCCCATCTGTGTGCCAAACAACATTCCTTCCTTTGTCCAGAACCCGAAGCTAATGCTCACCAAGTTCTCCATGGCATGGGGTTCCATGCTTTCCATCAGAATTCTGTAGAATGTACTCAAGATGACTTTGTCAATAAGCGGGTAGCCCAGGAGAAAGTGGTGGATAATGACAAAAGTGATATCAACAGCTCTTATCTCACCATTTTGCCACAAATAATTGTGGGAAGAATTGCAATAAACATGAGGGAAATGACTCCTAAGTCCTGAAGAATCTCTCGTACTGATTGGCAGACAATATAAATGCCCTCTCCCAGTATGGCAAATAGCCCAGCTCTGTGACATTGTTGGTAAGCCTAAACACGACCAATGGCAGAGATCTTGGGCCATCAGCAGCTGATTGCTCCTGCTCCTCCACCAGCCCATCCACAAATCACCATGGAGCAGCCGCTGGCATGAAGCACACGCCCCAACCCCCCGTCACCCCAGTGCCATCCCCTAATGCCAGGCCCTCCCATGTGAACACCCATTGCTCAAACCCAGATCAGTCTCACAGGGGTCATCGGTTCAAGTTTCCTGGAGCGAACACTCCTCTCAGTCTTCAGACTATAACAAACGAGTTTAAATTTGCATCCAGATATTAGTAACGGAGAACACAAATTCCAGTGGCTTTAAGAAGATAAAAGTTTGCTTTTCTTTTCCAAGAAAAATAACTTTGAATGAGATAGTCAAGGCAACTACAGTAGCTTCAGAGTACCATTAGAGGACTGAGGTCCCTCGGTCTTTGTCATTATAACAGGCTTAAAATTTCCGGACTTTCTCTTTTCCTTTTCATTCTACCTTGAAAGCAGCCAGTGATTTTTCTGAGCTCACCTCCTTATGAAATTCAGCCAATAGCACCATATCCAAGAACGAATATTCTGTTTGCCAACTTTTTCACCTAAGGCCACCCGCTCATTTAGCTTATTATCTGCCTCCCAAATGATTGCTGACAGTTTTATCAAATGTCTCACTGATGTGTAAATTGGATGCCATCTTGGTGGCCTCAGTAACAGTTTCCTTGCCATTCACTGCCCAGACAGAAAGTCCATAGCATATATATTGTTTGTTTTTCCCCTTTAACAACTTACTTTTAGGTACAGGTCGTTGCCAGCACGGGCTAGCTATGTGGCTGTGATAAACAACCTCAAACATGCCAAGGCTTATAACCACGACTTTTATTTCTTACTCAAGCTAACCAGACTGAGACTCAGCTGCATATGTTCTTCATCTCAGGCTGCAGACTTAGTGAGCAGTTCCTCTCCGGAATATTGCTGGGTGCAAAGTAGAAGAATGAAAATGTTGTAGCTCTTAAAGCTATTGCTAAAAAGTCAAACACATCATTTCCACCTGTATTTCATTGGCCAAATTTTCATGTCAATGGAGTAAAGAAGTACAATTCTCCCACAGAGAAGAAGATGACAGGTTACGTATCCAAGCTTGGAGTCAGTGGGGCAGTTTGTATGATCCTTCCACATGGAGGGCAAAGCAGATGCCGTCAGCCCACTATGAACATGCTCTGGCCTTTGCTATTTCAGAACACGTCAACCTCACTTCCAGCTGTCAGCATGGAGCTGTTCCTGTCTGTGTTTAGAACAGGCTCCCAATGCCAGGGAAGTAACGCCTTCTCCTATGGCTCTCAGCCAGTAAACACTCCAGCTCCCTCACCCCTCAGATAAGGTGACTCTGAAGTTGATGGTCTGCACTGAGGTGGGATTAGACTTGCTTTTTCCAGATTAGTGTCTTTTGTGACCACTTCCCAAATAAACTACTTGAACTTGAATCCTTACTTCAGTGTCTCCTTCTGGGAACCCAAACTAAGACAAAAAGGACAGAAAATATTCAGAGCAATGATACAATCTGCGCAAAGAGAAGAATGGCTTTGGGTGGTCACTAACAGTTTCTGCCAGAAATTCCAACATCACAGTGGATCCACCCACCTTCTCCATGCTTCTGTCCTCCAATCTGTTCATCTCCTGGTCAGACCTGAAACATTGTTTCCCAGAATGGGTAGGGACTCCTGTAATAGATTGTTTTCTTCCACTTCTGACCACGGGAAGCAAGAGCAGTCATTTACTCTAAACAGACCTTACCACCCTGCTTTTCAAGGGACCTGAGGATGTTTACACAGAAATTCCTTTTATAGGCACACACGCTCCCTGCCTACAGTCCTGGGCCATCTGTACCTCGTGGGGAGGCTGAGAGCAGGTGCACCCAAGTCCCTTTCTGTGACTCTCCCTCGCCTACTTTCCTCCCATAACAAAGCATTCCTTGTCCACAAAACTCATCTTGCTGGTGCTATCCTGCATGAAACAAGCCTTATGCATACACAAATCACTTTCTTTGTGCACAAAATGCACACATACAAGCTAGAGACATAATAATTTAGTTTACTTTTTGACAAAAAAAATCATAAAAAGACTAAAAAATATCTAAATTATCTCTCTCTCTCTCTCTCTCTCTCTCTCTCTCTCACACACACACACACACACACACAATCACCCCAAGAACCCAGTTAGATACTAATCATCCCACCAGTTGCAATACTTGGAGATTAGTAAGCGTTATAGCCCACAAGTTAGAATCACATATTTCATAGGGCAGTGTAAAATTCAGCTGGATTTGCTCCTTATGGTATAAAACATTCTCTTTCCCTTAGGAAGAAAGTAGATATAAAAATATTTAAAAAGGAAAACAAGAACAAAAATAAAAAAAATTCCTATTCAAAAATACCACCCAGAAACCAGGACTTGGTTATAAAATATTTTAAAATCCATTAATTTCAAAGAATTGATGTGACTTATTATTGCGAACATTAGAAATCAGGCTCAGGATAATATATGAGGAACTATGACAGGGACAGCACAAAACTGGTGCTGTGATCCTTGCATATTAAGCTCAAGATTTCGCAGCAATAGAAAGATGGGAGAGAATTAGAGCAATCTTCTGTTCTGATGCAAAGATCCATACTTTGCCTCAAAAAAAAAAAAGATTTTCTCAGACATTGTTTGTGTAACATTTCAGTTGTCTCATATTTTCTCCTGTTTGCATCCTAAGTGTCTTCCCCTCTCTTGTCTGTCAATGTTGCTGCTGATCCAGTGCAGTGTCCCAGGCCCTGTTCTGCACAGGGAAAGGATGTAGGGCAGTGATTCCTGCCCCTCCAGTCCAGAACAAGCTCAGGGGGCAGGAAGGGACCTGCATTGTCATTTGCGTATGATCCTTGCTGAAACCAGAGGACAGTTATTTCTTTGAAGAGATGTCCTCGAAGAGGGAAAAGTAATAGAGTGACACACAAGAGACCTTTGCAGACTGATGACACAGTGCTGGGGCTGACAAAACCTAGACATTGAAAACTATCTCCTCCCTTACATGAAGGCTACCAGACCTCAGGAATCTAAGAAAGGCAAAATTCCTAATTAAATAATGATGACAGAGCATAAGACTTGCAAACTATTAATTTTACCGAGTGAGGAACAGTAAGAAAAATGGAAAAATACCTCTTATTAGAGCCACTATTTTAAAAAGGGAAGAACGTTTGTACCTCCCTTCTTAATGACCACATTTTGATTTATAAAAACTGATTGACACAGTCCTTATTTTGCTCCAGGTTGACATCCCTAGGCTGTTGAAACCACACTTGTTCCACTCTATTCCAAGGACTGATATTAGAGAAACACTCCCTCAGGTACCCCCCTGGAAAAGCTCTTGTCTCCTTAGCAGTGTTTTTGGCAGCTTCAGATGTCACACAGTTTGACACTGAAGCCTCTGGTTCATACACCAACTGCACAAACTCTGAAAGTAGCTGAATACTTTGGCAACTAACTCCCCTGATAGATCTATAAGAATTTATGTTCTAATGTCCACTCAGGTAACTCTTGAATTATCTGTGAACATGTATCTCCACATGAGTTCACAAAAATGAATTAAAACAAAGTCACTGAGCAAAGTGTTTTGCCATAGTTACAGCAATTTAGATGAAATTTTGGGCAGTATTTCTGCAAGTGTTTCTCTATCTCTCTGTTCAGCAGAACACATATTTAAAATACAGGTGGTCTCTTCTCTGTTAGAAGAACCTGAGCCAAGGTCAAGGTGAAGGGGAATTGCTATTTGGTCAAGTATCTTTTTTGAGGACAACGCAATGTGTACCATCAGGGCTCAGTTTGGTGAGTCTGTCACAGGACTCTGTAAAAAACTGGAGGCAGATTTTTTTCAGGAAACTGAGGGACATAGCTGGATCTATCCACACAGGTAATTATTTGTTAATTAAGAAAATGTCCATATTTTCAAATAATGTATACTACAGTATATAGGAAGGAATTTACGGAACTTACATTAAAATACGGCAACCATGCAATGAATACCATAGATTTAAAATATAAAAAGGTCAGGATAAATGGTGTAAATGTGGCAAAATCACAATAACTTTTGAAGTGGATGGATAAATGGTAGCTCATTTTCTCATCCTCTGTGATTTTGAGACTGTTTGATCCTAATAAAATTTAAAACGAATAGTTGAAAGGAAAAGCTACAAGAAAAAAGAAATTTATGTTATGTTGGTTGGGGCAAAGGAAAGGAAGAGGTCAGGTTATAAGATTTTTTTTGGAAGCAGAGGAGACAGACATTGAAGCATTGACAACTGGTACCCATGCAACCTGTAAGGTACAGGTTTAAAAATCAATCAGCAGGCAACAATTATCATAAAGGCGGGTTCTCAGGCAGGAATCATCAATGGCTACTTCATCTGAAAGAGTTTTTCTGGTGAAGAACAAGATATTTGCTTATGGCTTACTAGTTAAAAGACAAAAAAAGCCAAAGTATACAGTGGGTAAATTGGATAATATCTTGCCCAGGTGATCGCAACTAATGTCACATGGACATAATGTGCCTCCAGATATGATGCCCAGAGAAAGACCATGTATGAGAACTTATGTGGACAAAGGTAATAACCAAGGGACCTTAGAAGAATCTTGAGACCTTGGACAGTCATGCGAGGAACAACAACCTCACTGGCTAGGAACCATCTTAGAACTTGTATTATGTGAAGTGGAAATAAGAGTCTTCTTCTCTTTTAAGTTTAAAAACAATGAAAACCCACCTTAAATACTTCGAAGCAATCTGAACTCTTGATTCAGAGAGAACATCAAGAGCAATTGCAGAACTCTTAGAATGACAAGAAAATTAGAAATTCATATATGAACATGTGACATGTTCTCAAAGTTATTTCATTGTTATAAATGCTTTATTTATTAAATAAAAATAACACAAATGAGTAAGGAAATCAATTCAAAAAGTTATTTGAAGAACAATAAGACAAACCTAATGAGAAGACATAATGAAATTTTAAGCAGAAAATATATAATTAAAAGAAGTAGATTGCATACTTCAAAGAACAAGTTTTTGAAGGGAAATAATGAGTTTTTCTGACAAGCATAATCTCAAAAAGAAATTGGAAAACATAAATTCACAAAATTAAGTTTAAAAATATGATATAACCAGTAAAATAAATATTGCTTTCAAAGTATAAGAAAATAATACATATTACCAATTCTTAAACAAAATAGTACAAATTATACACCAATATAATATGAAATAAATAGCTATGGAAACAATCGAAAATGTTACCAAAGAATAAAGTTCATAAAAAGATCTAGGTTCAGATATTGTTTTATAGATTAGTTATTTCAAAGTACTAAGGGACAGAAAATTCTCATATTATACAAACTTTTCCATAACTGATGAAAAGCTTCATAGCTCATTTTATGTAATGAGTCTAATCTTAGACTGAAATCTAACAAAGAAAACCAAAACACATATTTAAAAATGAAGTAAAATATAAAATGAGAAAAAAATGTAAATGATTGTTTCATTATACATTTATACTATGTGAACTTTCCTGTATAAATGCTATGTACTTCAATAAAAAGCTAACATAAAAAATAACATCACTTATATACATAAATTCTAAGCTCTTAAACAGTTAAATTCAGTCATTTTTTAAAAAGTGCTGCATTAAAAGCAATTAGGTCATTATTAAAAATCTTATCCTTGCCTTATGATTTCTTAGTAAAAATTATAATAATAACATTTATTACATCAAATGAAAAACTGTATAATCTAAAAAGTCATTCAGTGAATATCTATACACTATATACAAAATCTTGAACTAAAAATAGAATAAACATTTATCTAAAGCTAGCTTAGTATATAAGAGTAAAAATACCAGAAACAGTCTTATTAAAATAAGGAAAGAGGCAAAGATTTGAACTACTGCCTTTCTTGAACTTTATTTTAGAAGATTCAATCAACAGCATAAAACAAGAAGTATAAGTAAGTTGTTTAACAATTAAGAAGGAGGAGATACAATTATTATTGATAATGCCTATCATTTGACTAGAAAAATGAATCAGCTGGAAAATCTTCTATAACTAAAAAAATGTTCAACGATGGAAAGTATTTGTAAAAACCAGTATCTGCAGTGGAAAATGATTACTTTCACAATGGAAAACAAAGCATTTAATACATAGGAATTCACTCAACAGAGAAAATATGGGCAAAAGAATTTTATAATGAAAATAAAATATATTGATAGGCACAACATTCTGGAATAAAAATAAATTCTTGTCAAGTAAATTTAAAAACGAAAACGATGTCCATAAAAAACCTCAAAGTGTTTGTTTATATTTTTTATAAACCTGGCAAATTGATGATAAAAGTTCACTTTTAAAAATATAGGATGATACTTGCCAAGAATATTTTGAATAAACAAGAAATATGCAAAAGGAATTTCCAGGTCAAATATTAAAATAGTCATAAAGAGAAAATAATTTTGTGTTGGAAACAAACAAAAAAACATACGCCTAAAACTTTACGTGTATGTGGCAATAAATTAGAGAAAGGGCAGCAAAATTCTAATTTTCCAGCAAGCAAAGCAAAATCACCTAAGGAGTAATTGGAACATACACCTAAGAAAACCCAGTAACATCCATAAATGAGGAATAAAAGCTGTGGCAAGTCTTGTAAAACTTGCAAATGTACAAGGCATGTACTTCCTGCCCCTCTTCCCTTGCTAGCTGCATGGAACGAGTACTCAACGCTAGATGAGGCCCACAGTGAAGTCAAAGATTTTACCCGCCTCGGCTTCTGAGTTTGGCTCTGCCATCCCACTGCCACATCCCCCCATTCTAGGTCAGACAAAAGTGCTCCAGACAAACAAACACGGTGGTCTGTATGATGCGTTAATGGGAGGGTTCCTCTAACTTCAACTCCTCTCTGCACTGTGACTTATGTCCAAAGGAACTCTTTCTTTAAATGTGGGAATCTGAGAATAGAGGGAACCTCTGCTTCTGCTTGTTGGAACTGCAGGTCACTAGAAGACTAGAAAAGAGATTGAAAGGTAGCATGGACCTGGTGAGGGTCCGAGAGATGCTCCACATGCCCCAGGCCTCATAAAAGCACAGGAGAGCCACTTACCCCTTTCTATACCAAATGGAAGGTCATGGAAGGTCTAAGGGGAGCCCAGCTGAGTGGACTATGCCTGACTGCTGAGAAGAGCAACTACATGGACCTGGTAACTGGAGGTCTGGTAAAACTAGAGCCAAGTTAGTGGGGCCAATGTTGATAACCAGCATCCAGCGCAAGACACCTGGACAATTCACAGGCAGCCACATGGATGCGTAATATGCCCAAGGACTGGATCAGTGCTGTCAGCAGTGAAGGCCAGCAAAGAAGCAATAATCCAACCATACCACTACTATCCTATCATATACAACATGGTGTATACATACATCTCAACATGATGTTCATAAGCCCCTTTGTCCTAAAAATAAAGTCAAGGACAAAACATGATTGAATTATACAATGCTGGATTTACTGAAAAGCCATTGCAATGAACTGAACAAAACTTGCAATTAAATAGATTTAATTGCCTGCTGCTGGGCAAGCTTGAGGCTAAAAGCCAGAAATTAAATTGGGTTAAAAAATAAATTCTATTTTTGCATGCCTGAGTCAGTGACTGTGAAATTCATGCTTATTATACTTTAATCAAGTCAGATCTTCCCTTGTCTGGCAACCCTTAATAGCTTCCCAGTTGCACTTCAAATGAAATCCAAACGCATGGCCCATAAGACCCCATGTGGTCTCCCCCCAGTTTACGTCTATTCTCTCTCCCTCTTATCCACAATATCCCAGCAGCA
>PVKM010011476.1:0-33190 GCA_004027735.1 Carollia perspicillata
ATCGAAAGCAGCTTCCGCATACAGAACAACTCAAACATCAAAAAATACCATTGATCAAAAAGTATAAACACTATCAATCTCATTATTAATGATATAAATTCAAATTAAGAGAAAATCAATATTGCATCTTAGCTTATAAGCCAATAAAAAAGAAAACATTGGCGAATATAGCAAAAAGTAAATAAATGGCTACAGCTTTGGTAATATGTATATATTCTTTATTAAAAGCAAGTTGGTTATTTGCCAGGTATTTTAAAAATCCTCTCTTCCACCATAAAGCTTGGCTTTGGCCCAGAATTTCCATTTCAAACATCTTATTCATGAGGAAAGTAAAAAAGAAAAAATGTAGAAAGATGTACATGTATGTTCATTATAGCATGATTTATAATATCAGAACATGAAAACTTCCTACAGGTACAAAAATTATCATTGAAGGTGGATAGTAGCTTATTAGAAAAACCCACGATAATCTCTTTCTTTTTAGTGGATTACAAACAACTATAAAATGACCTTATTTTTTCTAATGGATAAAACTTATTTCTACCCATTAGACTGAATGATGTCAAATTGTTTTAAATAGGTTCAACAGTAATCAAACATCAGTGATTTAAAATGGTTCAGCCTGATGTTTAGATCCATATATACATGAATCATCTATTTGTACAATTATTTTTCACATGCATGCATGCTTCTGGATCATTATAGGTCAAATGTGAATAGTGTTTATCCCTGGGTGTTGCAATACCAGGTGAGAGCTTTCATTTTTGTGTGTTTGTTAGTGCCATCCATTATTAGAATAATTGTTTTAAAAGAAGCAAATTGAAAACTCAGTAAAATATTCTCAATATTTAAGGGCCTAAAAGCATTCCCAGAGGGTTAAATAAAAAGTCTTCAATTAATAAAGTATTTTCAGAGGATTAAGTATAACATTTAGAAACTGGATTAAAATGGCTATAAAGTAAATGAACTGTTCAATCTCAAAAATTATAAAAACAACCTGAAATGAATTTTATTAACAAAACCAGCAAGCTCTCTATTTTAAAAATGGTGGTTTTAAACAATGCTTTTGTTTACAGAACTTTCATGAATAATAAATAGCAGTAAATATTAAAAGCTTAAAACATGTGAAGAGCTTTTCATTCAGCACTTGAACATTCAAATTAAGTTTTAAATGAATCTACCTAATCGACCTAAAACATAAATTTTGGAGGAAGTTATTTAGAGTTTCAATAATTAGACTTATTTTGTGAAGTTTTCTCTTTATAAATTATAGCGATAAGAACAAATTTAATTTCTTCCTCCTTCCCTTCAATGACCATGTATAAAATGACAATTTTGGCTAAAGTGAAAGAGTAATAAGGAGAGTGACCCAAATTATTCCAGGAAACATCCAGAAAAATAAAACGGCCAGAGAACAACCCAATCCAATCCTGTAGCCCTTGCAATGGTCAAGAGTATGCAAAGTAAAGCGCTCAGCACCAAACTTAGACAAGGAGCTGGGTTGTTGTTGTCTAAGACACATGGACGATAAAGAAAAGAGGACCTCGTACATCAAAATTACAGTTTTCAACCACTGTCATTGCTGAGTGACTCTGCTATGGTCTGTTCTTGGGACAGGATTCTCCCACCGTCCTCATGCCCCATTAGGAATGAATGGCGATCACAAGGAATGGAGCACGGTGGTGAATTCTCTTCACCTGGAGCTTGTTAACTTCTGAGTGCTCTAGCCAGTCTCGTGAAACAGGGGTCCAGGCAGCAGACCCAACATGGCTGGGTCTCAGTGGTTTTAGGATCTTAGATTTTTTTTATTTTTCCTTATTATTCATTATTTGACTGTAGGATATTTAGAAGTCTGCATTTAGTTTTCGAATATTTAGGATTTTCCTCCCGATCCCCTTAATTTATAATTTAATTTCATCATGGCTGGAGAAGATGCTTTGTATGACTTCAATCATTTTACATTCACTAGGGATTCTTTCATACCTAAAATATGGTCTAGCTGGATAAATACACTCTGAGAATTTGGAAAGAATGAATATGCTAATACTGTATTCATATTATTGCTGTCATGTACTTTTAAAGTGGTTTTCTTATAAAAACCTCTCCTTTGGAGATGTTCACTTTAAGTATGATTGTCAACAGTTTGGTTATGATGTGTCTACGGGTTGTTTTCTTTGTAGTTTTTCTGCTTAAGATCGATGAACTTCTTAAATCTGTACATGTGTGCCCTTTGCCAAACTGAGGACAACTGTATCCATTAATTCTCCTGTTCTCCTAGAATTAAATTTACAGGGAGGTTTATTTACCCTTGTGGTTTGGAAGTTCCACTGGACTCAACCCGGAATTCTAACTCTGTTTCCCTTCTGTGGAAGCGGATGAAGTACGTCTTCTATACTCGTAGCCTTATCTTTAGCCTGGGGCCTGTTGCAGGCTATCCTACTTTCTGGAGCTTCCCAAAATTTGACCAGACTTCATATGCAGACTTTCATCCCGCCTGTCCATGGTTTCTTTTTATGTGCTTTTCCCTGCGCTGATTTTCTCACATCAGTGGTAGCCATGGCTGCCTTCCTGTTCTTCAAAACCTGGCAAAAAGGGTTTACGGCTAAGTTTCAGACACTGAGTAAGGCCAACGTGCTTAGAGGCACGTAGGGATTTTGGAGATAAAATGGTATTTCCTTTTTTAATCTGGATGATGAAAACATGCATCTTCACATTTTCATTTATGTTCTTTAGTGTAGTGTATGCTTTTCAGTTTATCTTAAAGCAGCTTTATCTGGTTAGGAGTTTTCTATTTCTTGACAATGGTAAATAATGGGCAATATACAAGGTGAAAGAAATGGTTTCAGAGTGGAAATGAATCTTCGTGGTCACTTAGCCTGCCTATGCAGGAAATAACATCTAGGTAATGTTAAAAACAAGACAACAGGCTCTAAATAGAGCCCCGGATGACTACACTGACTCTTAACTCAATTACAGTTTTGGCTCTTCCAGAAACAGAATCTTGAACAGTCAATCAGCAGTCACCTGAGCAGCACCAGTGAGGCCACCTGCCTGACAGACCCCTCCCGTCAACTACTGGAAAGTGACCTCACAACAAGCAACCTGCTTTTTTTCTGCCCGAGACTTAACTTCCTTATCCTGCTCCCTTCTGCCTACAAAAGCCTTTTGTTTACTCCAGCATCTGGGAGCTCCTTTCTATCTGCTAGATTAAATGCTGCCCGATTTGTATTGATTTTTTCCTCAAATAGACTCAAAACGCTTAATATTCTTAAGTTTATCTTTTAATAGTAACATAAGTGATCAGCTCTATGGGCACCACACGAGTAACAAATTCCGTATGTGAAAACATCCTGAAAGTTACTCCAGTGCTTACTGTTAAACAAAAACACATGACTATCCTAAGAGAACTTAAATGTATTTTATTTGAGGCAACAGATCAGTGTTTTCCAATATTTCTTGAATGTGCCAGCTGATTACTGCAAAATGATAGCTACTCATTGCGAATTGGAAGGTTACAAATCTGCAATTTGTAATTAAACTTAGACAAAAGCATTGGTCGTCTGTCAAAATATATGTTTTATCCTCGCAACAAACTGAATTTTAAGTGTTCATCATTGTTTCTCAAGTTTCTTGAAACCGTCTCAGGATCTGGCCAGCAGTGTCCCTAGATATTATTTACCAGCTTCTCACTTGACCACACGCCTGTGATACTGCACTGACCTTGAAATAAAACTCCCATCCCAAGATATATTCCTTACCAGCCTCTTCTAGAGAAAACCTGCACGTGGAAGAAGAAAATCTTCCAAACACTTTACAAGGTTTTTGATATGCTAATGTAACTACTCACAGCCTAGGGACCATTCAACATGGAGAGAGGTACCTATTCAAACTCCTGTCGAACAAGCATCCTTGAAAGTACTGTCTCATGTGCAGTGAAGGACCAGGACACAGAGCTGAAGATGGATCCCAGGTCTTATCATTGACTTCACCCCTTTTGGTCCCTATTTCTCTTTTAATCATTCATAGTTATGTACAAGGCACTCCAAAATCGAATAATGACATATACTTCCCTTTCAGAGCACAGATTATTGTTGACCAAATAATATTGTGCCCAAATATTTCAATGAAGATTAACCTAGGCTACTTGCTATTGCTGCCTTGAAATCACTTATAGTCCCTGAAATATTATCTCATAAGGCATTGTAGTATGTCACTCACGTTGTAGCCATGAACATGAGGCTGTTAGAGCCAGAATGAAATTTGCAACTAGCAGCAAAAGTGTTCATGTGTTTGCGTAATTGAAAGAAATTGGTTTTGTACTAAAAGTTAATGGGAGAATATGTTGGCCTTTGGTGGCAGCTGTGACACCAGAGCCAGGTGTCCTGGCTCTGGCTCCTGCTCTGGTTTAGCCAAAAGAGCCCCCATTAGGCTCCAGTTCCTGGACTTTTGCGACTTCTCAGGTTGGACAATTTTCGCCTTCAAGGCTGCGAGCTTCTCAGCATAGGAAGACCGCCACCCAGAGTTGTGTTCTGAGCCTCAACTACAGGGCATCCATCACAAGTCAGTCCTCAAAACAGAGAGGCCATTCCTGAGTTTGTCTGTAGACAGGACACATTTTTAAAATCCCAGAATGCAGGGGTGAGGGTGAAACACTCCCCACCCAACTGCATAGACATGGGAGGACGGGAGGAGGGAGTGAGAGGAGTAGGTACACTCAGAGAGCATTACTGGTCCCTCAGATTGGCCCCCACACGCAGGTGGCCCCCTGGGCCTTCGAGCCTGCCAGTGGAGAAAGAGCACCTAAAGTGGATTCTATTTCCCCAGCACTGTGGGATACTTCGCAGGAAGCCCGGTTGGGCGTTGTCTCATGGGATCACTGAAGACTCGGCGAGGTTTGACAACTGGGGACCAGGTAGATGGAGAACAGCCACCAGCACTCTGGTCCTGGCTCTGCATTCCTGCTGGCAGCCAGGGGCTCGGCCCAGCTGCTGAGCCAAACCGATCCCTAGAGATCAGCAGCGGGAGGAAAGCTGGAAAATCAGTAATGGGTGGGAATTAAAGAACACACTTCTGAAGGACAATTGATGAAAGAAGAAATCAGGAGGGATATAAGACCATCTTGAGATAAATGAAAATGGAACACATAAACATGTAAAAACTCATGGGATGCACCAAAAGTGGTTCTAAATGGGAAGCTTATAGTGATAAATGATAACATTAAGAAAAAAGAAGGATGTCAAATAAACAACTTAACATTGCATCTCGAGGAACTAGGGAAAGAAGAATAAATTAAGCCTAAATTTGCAGACAGAAGCAAAAATAGAGATGAGCGCAAAAATAATGGCATAGGAAATAGAAAAACAACAGAGGAGATGGACAAAACTAAGAACTCATTCTTCAAAAAGATAAAGTTGACAAACCGTTAGCTAGATTTAGCAAGAAAAAAACTCAAGTAAATAAAAGCAGAAATGAAGAGAAGTTACAATTGATACCACTGGAATGCAAAGCATTGTAAGAGACTACTATGAATAATTATACACCCACAGATTAGACAACCTAGAAGAAATAGAAATATTTCTAAAAACATACAACCTGCTAAGACTGAATCAGGCAGAAATACAAAATCTCAACAGAGCAGTAACGAATCAGAAGATTGAATCAGTAATCAACAACCTCCCAAAGAAAAGCCCAGGACCAGATGGTTTCAATGGTGATTTCTAACAAACACTTAAAGAAAAATTAACACTAATCCTTCTTAAATGCTTCCAAAAAATTTGAAAAGGAGGGTACACCTCCTCCAAACTCATTTTATGGGGCCAGCACTACCCTGACACCCACCCTAACCTTATATTTCACAAAAAGGGTGTCTGTCTGTGTTAGAATTTTGGGGAACCTTGTCCTTCTAATGACAATGTACATTCAATTCAAACGTACACATTTGTTTAAAGGAAGAGGTTTGTTTCTTTTCTAAAATTATACCACTGAGTTTTGAAAGGTACCAGATTTCTGTTGGATTTCTGTACATTTTTGTCTGGGTCTCCCTATACAGCATATCCAATGGTCGGAAACATTTTTATTCTCTTGATTTTGTTTCTAGTGTTTTAGTTATTACCCCTAGCTGCGGCTAATGGCAAGTCTTACAGCCACACCCTTTATCTGTCTTTTTCCTGGTTATTAAGTTCTCAATAAGACAGGGCTCAGAGTCAGCACACTACAAGACTTTGCTAAAGACTACTCCACTTTGTAGTTCTATACTCATCTATACGTTCTTTGGGCCTCGAGCTACAGTATAACTTGATTTTCATGTGAAAAGCTATTACTCTTCCCTTAGCTACTTTTCCTTATCTTTAATATGTGGTGGATTTTGTAGCAGTGTTTCTCAAACCATCAATGGAAAGGGCCAGTTTTGCTTTTTAATTTCCAATTATCAGTGACATATGGTTTTGTAAAACACAATAAACATAAAATGTAAAAAAATAAAATAAAATTACCAGAAAAAATGAACTATAAGAGAGACATGAAACTGGAGCAATTTTATTGTGAGACACTACAGACCTAAAAACACATTTTAATAATCAGATTAAACATACACTAGGAAAAATAACACTGCAAAAACTAGTCACATAGTTTATTGAAACTGTGCCCAGGGGTAATTCATATAGAAAGTGTTATTGCAATGGTAACTTTTTGTTGTTCTCCCTCTTCCATCAAAGGTTACGAGTGCAGTACCAACTCCGGCAGGCAGGTTTGGAATCAGTTTGGTGTATGTTAGTAACGTTTTAAATGTGGTAGATGAACTTGCGTTGGGCTCGGTGATTTATCTAATTTTGATTGGATAAATGACAACACTACGTATAGACACTGGTCATGTTTGGATTTCATAGCAGTCATAGGGGAAAGTCAAGTCTCAGAGAGGTATGTTGTCTCGAGTGAAAGGGAAGAATTCAAAGTACATTCAGTAACCCTACAGAATGCACACTTCTTATCTAACGTAAAGTAACAACTTTTATGTTTTTAAAATTTATCTTCAGCCCATTGGTAGTGAGTTCCAAGCATTAGCTTCATAACTCCAATTACATTTAAGTTATACTTTAACAAGTAAATGGATTTTATGTTTTTCTAGTGCGGATTTTTGATGGGAAAATTAAACTCAAACTCTTGCATTAAATTTTTATTTGGTGATAACTTCCCCCAAATATGCAAAATCAAGATTTATGGAAGTGAGTGTGTGTATGTCTGTGTGTGCGTGTTTTCTTCTGGGCAAGGAAATGCTGAGATGATTTTAAAAATTCAAACATTTGGTACGAGGAAAACTCTATTTGGCACCCTGATCGGTTGGTGATGTTGAACGGGAGAGTCCAAAGGAAAATTAGTATTACTTACTATATTATAGTCCCAAATTAAAAAATGTGACTATCTGGTAGGAAATATTATTCCAGCGTTTTCTCTGCAGACATTCCAGTTGACTCTCCCACAAACATCATTCATTTCCACAGCCATCTCTGCAGTTTAAAGAGCTAATCCCCAGGGTGCTGGCTGCCACAGTGCTGAGTCACTAATGCATTTTGACTTCACGCTAGAAGAAACTGCTTCACATCTGGTATTAAAAAACTATTCATGTTTCTTGCTTTTTTTTTGGTGACAGTTCTTGGCAGAGTTTGTAAATCATAATGTTTATTTAAACATTTTTTAAGATGTGCCAAGATTGTTTTTAGTTTCATGTAGTTTATACATAAAATCATCTCATGCAAAAAACCAGAGGATACATGAGTTATACAAATTACCCATCTATAAACTGTTGCCACTGGAATATAAATTTTTTAATGTATGACGAGCAAGGAGGCTTATAATTGTGAAAATCTTAATAAAGTCATATCTAAAATGATAGGAAGTTTCTGGCCCATATTCATTAATCATCCAACCAGAGCACTAGGTACTTCCTTTCCTGTGCTTTCATAGAGTTTTGTTACTGCTTCTGTAACAAATTACCATAAACTGGGTGGTTTCAAACAAAACAAATGTATTATCTTTTAATTATAGAGGCCAGAAGTCTGAAATGGGTCTTACTTGGCTAAAACCACAGTGTTGCTATGTCTGCAATTCTTCCTGAAGTCTCTCAGGGGGAATTTTGTTTCTTTGCATTTTTCAAGCTGCTAGAGGCCACCCGGGTTTTTGCTTTTGCTTTTGTTTTTGTTTTTTTTTTTCTCACATCCGCATTTTCAATCTTCAAAGTCAGGCTATGCTCTTCTCACACTGAAGTCTTTCTAACTCCTCTCTCTCAGCTAGCCTCTTCAACTCTTAAGGATTCTTGGGATTCACTGGACCTGCCCAGATAATCCAGGAGTAATCCCACCCCTACCCAAGCCATCTCCTGCTAATTAGCAACATTAACTCTGTCTGAATCCTTATTTCTTCTTTGCTGTGTAGCCTAATACATTTACAGGTTCTGGAGAGCAAGTGTGGAAAGGTTAGGTGAGCATCATCATCTCTGTCGCCGTGCATTTCATCTTGTCTGTAAGACCACAATATAATCATTGTTATTGCTGATGTATTTTTACATTACATACTAGAGACCCTTCCATCATTTTCCTCTGATTGGTAACACAATCTATAGCTTAGTAAATGATCCCCATCAGAATTTTGTATTTTGCACGCATGGGTACATATGGCATGTAAATATTACAAGTGTTTATAGAAGTCCAGTGAAAACTCGGTGATTTAATCTGTATGGAGGGAACTTTATTTGAGGAGGGAAATACATTATACCTCTACTTCTCTGCTTAAGTTTTGATTCTGTTGGGAGAAAGACAGTGAGAGAACACAGAGGAATTGGCAGCAAAAGATTGAAACGACAGCTTTATTAACAAGAATGCTGAGGCTGACAAAGTGGCTTCAACACTTATGACCAGATACAGGCGCTGTCCCGCCCAGTCTCCATGGAGCTGAAACCTCCCTCGGGAAGCTGCCCTTAGAGTCCCCGGGGCCCAGCCTGGATCAGAGCACTGCTCCTGGGGCACTGGAGAGTGGGCTGCTGCCAGCCCCCTCTCTGGTTCCGTCGGGGGGCTTCAACCCTGTCTAGAGAAGTCAGTTCAGAAGTGAGCAGGGCACAGTGACAGCCGCCGCCCATGAAAGCCAGCACAGAGAGTTGGGGAAACATCCGCTATGCCGCCCCACTCACCGGTCATTTCAGTAGAAATACAACTGCGTCAATTCACTCAAAATGCCAAAACCAGTTGTGGACAAAGACGAGTCAGCCTTTATGTTGGATTGTAAATATAACTTTTTTTAACTTGGTGATAATACATAGCATTTTAACTGCCTTGAAATTTCAAAAATAAGCAGGGCATATACCAGTACACTGAACTGTAGGAAGTCTTTCCCCCAGTCATCTTCCCACCAATTGTTCAAATAGCTTTGGGTGTCAAAGTCACTTTGGATGACAGGTGCTTTACATATGTTTAGAATAGATAACTAAAATGTTGGTCTAATCTATGTAAAATGATGAGAGGAACAAAGAGAAATGTTGGCGATCCTTGTTTTCCTTTACACTAGAATCTGTACATTATAACATACATACGCAGTAAAGTTCGGCATCTGCGTGTAGGGTCTATGTTGGGAGACGGTTTTCTTCTAGAATGACATGCTTCTTGAGATTAGCATTGGGACTGTAGCTTCTCTGAATTGTATCACCATGGCTTTCTCAGGAACTTGGCAAAAGGTCGTTGAGGTCAAGAATAAATGAGTCTTCTGAACATGGAAAGCAGGGAGCTATCACTATTTGGCTGGAGCCTAATTCCCTGAGTTCATATCCTGCCTGCCCAGTGTACGGCCTCAGGCAAGTTCCTGAACCTCGCTGTGCCTCCGTTTTCTCACGATGTAGCAGGGACACATAACAGAACCGTGAAGTCACGATAAAGGTCAGTTTCTGTGAATACGTAAACCTGTTGGAAGAGCAGCTGGCATGCTGTAAGCTAGGACAATGTACGTTCACAGTAAAAAACACAGAGGCTCAGAGATTTGTGTCATGTCACATAGTTGGGAAAATCCAGGCCCAGAGCCCAGAGCTCTGCTGCTTAACTCTGGCTCTACGTTTATCGTGCCAGAGCTATCTTCAAGATATATGTTCCTAATATTTGAATTTTCCACTTGCAAAGCTAGATGATGTTTGGCCTTGCAGGAGGATGTTCCTATAATGAGATGTTCTTAAGATATCAACTTTCTGGGGTCACTTAAACATTTTTCAAGCCCAAATGCATTATTTGACTACTAAGGCCATACACGATGTGTGATCTCAGTGGCCTCCCAGACTTGCTGATAAATTTCCCAGGATTTTCTCAGGATCCCACTGGGATTCTTATCTGGTTTTCTGGGTGTGATTTGTCACCCGTCCTGCTTTCTCTTGATACCGGTTGCTGATCTTATCTGCACGCCTGCAGCCTGGTGTCTTCTCTCAGCTCCCTTCGTCCTAAACTTGGACAGGATCTTCTCTCAATTCTCCAATGCACCATTAATAAAATATCACCATGTGATATAATCTTTTCCTAACATTTGGGGTGTATTTCAGGGGAATTTTAGCACAGTGAAGGCAATGTTAAAATTTAATAAGGGATTCTTTTGTTGGCCTCCAGCCTGCTGTCTCCTTACAGAAAACTTTTTCCTGTCTCCTCTCCCCGCAGTGTGCCAGAAAGCTCAAATTTCACTTCTATTTTATGTGCCAAACTGAGGACAAATTTAGCTAATTTCAGAACTGCCACTTCCCATCATAGGTCAGTACAGAGAATACTTTTTAATATCATTTTATATGAATTAATTAAGTTAGATATTGGGGCCATAAACATAATCATGTTAGACACAGCCAGTAACCCCTTGGAAATGAATTTTACATTTTTATATTATTTTTATGGTTAATGAATACTTGTAGGTACTGAAAAAATATATATCCAGTACAGAATAATATGGAACAATTTTAATATGAAACAGTTAAATCTTGGTAGTGTGATAGGAAAAAAATGGAAAGCAACTAATATTTATCCAATGTCTTTTTTCATCAGTGTGACTTTTCTTTGAAACTCGTATGTACAGAAAGACTGCACTTATTTGAGAGATAAATTACCACTGTTTTATTAAAGTGACAATCATAAAAAATGCTTCAGCTTAGCTTTACGTTTAACCTGAAATCTCATTACTCATTTCACTGGTAACTTATATTTCTTCGGATACTTTAAACTGTGTCTTCACGTATGATATGTTGATTCAATTTTATTTCTAAATATTTAAATACTGGCACTAAATGCCAAACTTTCCCAAAATTTTAATAAATCTGGTGCATCTAAGAAATAAAACAATTTCTTTTAATCATGTCAGTTTTCTTCAAAACATTGTCGGATTGCTGTGATACCATTCAGCTTGCTGTGATAACTTCGGATCAGTTATTTAACTAGACAGTTTAAAATTGAAATCTCAAGAGCCATCTTTCAGAATATCTGGAATGACTTTATTAAACATTACAGGCTTCTCAATGCCAAATGTATGCACGCTGTTCCAATGATTAATATTATAAGCCTGTTTTTACCATTCAAAAATAGAATCCCTCGGTTTATTTATTTTATCTCCTTTATATTTAATTATTAACCTTCCCAGGATTAAAGACATGTGCAGGAATTCATTTTATCAGCTCCAGCAAGTTGAAGACAGTTATCTGTTCAAAAATTGAGGGGAGAATGTTGAACCCAAGAGTGACTTCTGTCCAGAATGATTTGACTTTCAATACTGATGGAAAAAACTGACCTATATAACAGGCATCTGTGTACAGGAAAGTGAAAGTATAGCTATGCACTAATAAAGTATATAAAATGCACTGTGATTTCCATCATTGTTTTTACCATAAAACATACTATTTATTCTCATTTTTTTTTCTGTATGGATGGGAGAAATTCTATTCCCTCCTATTAGTGCAACACACACACACATATGCACACATGTACACATATACACTGGAACAAAGATACTTCCTCAATCACTTTATTAAAATTGCACTGAACTGTGTACCAATAAAATATCCTTTGGGTGTAGCCAGGCAAAAATTCTCATTGGTAGTTTCATAGGTGGTGACCTAGATGTTTTTGCACACCTCTGGCCTTTCCCTGGCTCTGTGGGTCACAGTGTGTGAGTCATGCCCATGACACAGTGGTGTGTGTGGTGTTTTGTGTACGTTGGATGGTTTAAGCTCTATAAGTGGAAAGCAGTATACACTGCTATTCTGTTTTCAAGAATAGAATAGGAGAGTGTCTTAGAAATTCTAAACAACTTCTATCATGTCCTAAAGCCAGTAAGTGGTAGGGGGGAAAGGAAGTCCAAGTCAATGTGGCACAAAGTCAAGGTCTTGGCCACCACAACCTGGGGCTTTGCTCTTTTAATACCCCTCACTGACATACTTATGGAGATGCTATACACCAGGCACAGATTCTGGAGAAAGCACAAAACATTCGTTCTACTGGGAGGCTATGTGGATAAAGTGGGAATTACTGTAAAGGCACCAAGTGTGAAGTAAAGACTGTGGTCAGCGTGAGGGAGCAGTGCAGTTCACATCAGCGTGGCTGCTAGGTGAGCACTGCTGGGTAGAGGAGAGCGGGATCCTGGGAGCCTACAATCCAAAGTTCAGTACTTGGTCTGTTTATTTGCAGTGTGACTTAGGAAAAGCTACTTAACCATTCTGGGACATAGTTTTCTTATCTGTAAAATGAGAATACAGCCATCTACTGTGCACTTTTATTCTAAGGATGACTGACATAAAAGGACACATTTAATAGTGTGTGTGTTTTCATGTATTTGAAAATATGTACTTTCATAACTTATTTTAGTAAAGTCCACATGTAAATGATCTTTTTCAATATATGCATTTACTTTTTTCTGTGTGGTTTAATATAGCATTTGTTATTATACCAATTTTTTAAAACATAATTTTGTCAATACCAGTACTCTTAGAAAAATGACATATTATTCTGTATATATATACATATATTTGGGGGAATTATGAAGTAAGACAATTCTAATTTATTTAGAAAGTAAAAATAAAAAATCTTAAGTTAAGCTCAATAATTATAAATTACAAGTATGGAGTACCTACTTTTTAAAAACAACTTTTTTAAAAGTTTATTTTATTATATTGTATTTATTTATAGAGAGAGGAAAGAAGAGAGAAAGAGAGGGAGAGAAACATCAATGTCTAATTGCCTCTTACCTATCCAACTGGGGATAGGGGACCTGGCCTGAACCCAGGCATATGCCCCAGACCAGGAATTGAACCTGCAATCCTTTGGTTTGCAGGCTGGCACTCAGTCCACCGAGCCACACCAGGCAGGGCCAGAGTACCTACTTTTTTTTAAGACTTACTCTCTACTCAATTCAGGGACCAAATTACTTTCTAACATCCAACATACCCAAGCTTTCTCTCATTTTTCCACAAATATTTCTCATACTGATTTTCCCCATTTCTGAATGTCTAAAAATTTAGTGTAACTGGTATTCTAGTTCTCAGTCATATACACATTTAGGTATACAACATATTTGCACTTTCTCAGTGATGTGTTTTGATTTCTCTTTTCTCTTCAGGGAAAGTCTTTGAAAGCATGGAAATTTTCCTCTAGGATAATCATGGTCATGTAGCAGGACAGTTTTGACTGACACAGAGAAAATCGTTTCTTTTATGCCGATTATATTTACATAAAAGTGCTTTAGAGGAGCCAGTGGTTTACTTTTCTTGTCTTTATCCCCTCATCAGTGGTGATTTCCTTTGGTCTTCCAAATTTGCTTCCATCTGGTACCACACGACAGTAAAATCATACCACACAGAGCACACGCAGGAGGCGCTCCTCACACCCCTCCTCCCAACCAGCATCTGCTTTCCTCTGCTGTTCGGAGCCGCATCTTAAAGAGAAAAGTGGGGACCACAGTAGTAATTTGACGTAGGTTAAGCAATTTTGATGTTTGATGAAGCTGTCTGTAATGAGGATTTCAAATCACTGGTATAATCAGTGCTTGCTTATGTTAAAATTCTGTATCTTAGGCATTGAATTTACATAGTTCTTGAAAATAATGTTTTATAGTTTTCACTAGCTCTTATTTACTGTTGGCAATAAGTTAAATTTTGGCTGGTAAGGGTTTATATGGTTTTATGTTTTCTGAAGAAGTTGAGCCTGAGCTAAGAATTTCTTTCCTTCTTTGTTTGGAATTAAGAATACTCTTTGGTTGCCCTGGCTGGTGCGGCTCAGTGGTTTGAGCGCTGGCTAGAGAACCAAAGGGTCACTGGTTCGATTCCCAGCCAGGGCACATGCCTGGGTTGTGGGCCAGGTTTCCAGTAGGGGCCGCATGAGAGGCAACCACACATTGATGTTTCTCTCTCACCCTTTCTCCCTCCCTTCCTGTCTCTCTAAAAATAAATAAATAAATATTTTTTAAAAAAGAAAAGGATACTTTTTGGAGTGATTAATCACATACATCAACAAATATCCAGTATATAGCTATCACTTAATGTGATAACCTTTGTACAATGAAATAAATATGTCACTATTCTATTTAATTTATATCAAGTAACTCCTACAATGTGAATTATATTTCTCTTGAAACTAGAACTATTATTTTTCCAGGTTAATTCCTAATTTTTCCACACTTGTGGTTAAGCAAATAAAACAAAATCAAACATAATAAGTTTTCAGTAAAGGTATATGCTTGAGAATCTAAGACAGTCAAATTTCAGAGTTGAAGAAACATGTATCTGTTCACCCACATCTCTAAGTAGTTTGAGCTTACTGGTAATAGCTGCGGCCAGTTTATGTGTATGAAGAGGGGGTGGAAAACAGAGAGGGAGAGGGGGAGAGGGTAACAGAGACAGACAGACAGACTGAGAAAGCAGGGATCTGAACCAGGTAGCGAGATACGTAGCTTTGCACCGATTTTGGTTTTGTCACCTTGATCTCGTCACCTAACTTCTATGAATTTAGGCTTCATGATCTCAAAACACAAACAATGGGCCATATTTTTCATTTTTGAGATTGTAAAAAGTGAAGTGGATCTCCACCCTGGATTAGAACTGATCAGAAGACAGTGTTTAGATAATAGCGGCATCTCCTCTACTATCTAACCCAGGAAGGAGTGGGCTCCACAGGTGAGTTAGGAGAACCGCATTCATCACCTTCCACCAAAAGCACAGCAACACTGCAGAGGCACGAGGTCAGAAGGAAGGACAAGTCACTGATGGAAACCATGTTACAAGAAAAGACAATGGGACACGCAGGGAAGGGTCAACATGGCCCTGGCATTGAGTTAAAGCAAGGAGGAAGGAGAAGCAGTCCATTAGAGGAAAGGCAGCGAAACAAGGGAATTCATCAACGGGCATTGAAAATTAATAGGACCAAGAGACAGGGCCTCACTGAACTCAGAGGAGTGGATTCAGCCTCTCCATGGTTGCGAGGCTGTCACCTGGGGAGAGGGTGGCAGTGCAGGGTTCCCCAGGGCAACAAGAGAGTGGCTCACAGACCAGAGGAAGAGGAGTGGTTTAGGGTACCGGGGAAATATTTGGTGTGCATCACCCCCACTTTGGGGAGACTTCTAGTAAAAAAAGGAAGATTCATTGTTCAACTTTTCCCTCCTAGGTCTTTCTTCCCAGCGTGTTCCTGTACCTTCACAGAGAAAACTTCCCTTCTAACATTCCAGGTCACCAAATGTGGGGTCTTTGCTGCACATCATGCGACTCACTGCGACACCAGCTGGGTGTCCTACAAGTCAACTGGATTCTGACACCCTCTAGCTGGAGATGGATCAGAGCCCACAGGTCCAGTAAGGGCTGAAGTACGCAGGACCACTCTCCCTTCCACTTCAACTGTGCACCGCAAAAAGAAGGTCCCCTAGTTCACTTCTGTCTGATGTGGCGAAAAATTGGAGGTCTCCAAGACCCCATTCTCCTTTGAGTGCAATCGGTCTGTGTGATCCACATGACTGGGTTTTGGACTATGAAATATAGAAAGAAACAATGACCTGCATGGTCTTCATAATCTCTTCTTCTCTTTTCTTTTTAAGTAAAAGGAAAAGCAGGACTTCAAGACAACAGAGCCACAGAAGGAAAGGTCACTGAAACTCTGCCACGGGGGGAGATGTTGACTTGCATTTGTCCGTGACATGAGCTAGAAAAGCCACTGATCTGGGGATGGGGGCATATTTTTTTCCTGCGGCTGGTGTTGCTAGTGTTATTTAGTATAATAGGTATGTTCTTATGTTTAGTGTCTCCTGAATGTCTAGATACTGGGTGATTGCTTGTTGTTCAGGGATTATTATCAACAACATGATGGGAAGAACTATCTGCTGATGGAATGAGAATTGAATACAGACAGCTTTTTGATGATATAATTAATGGCTTTATAAGGACTCCTCAGGAGGTTATAACTTAACAAGTAGGCAGGCAAATCTCTTCAATAAGTTGCTAACAGTCAAGATTAGACTGATTTTTTTTTTTTTATTATAGAAAGAAATAAAAACCTCTCTTAACAAACACTGGACACTATACCAGAGTGTCAGGTCATTGTGAGTAGATTTAACAACACAGTCCCAACATAATCCAGAAGTAACTATGGCTTGAAGGCTATTAGTCAAATAAAATTCAGTCTATTATCAGAGGTAGTTTAATCCTGATAAATGCTGAGTTATCTCATGACAACTACTTCCACCAGGGATAGTGCGACTCTAATAACAAACGAGCTGTTCCTTGGCAGCCAAGGAAAGTCCCACCTGCATATCATACCTGGGCTTTTCAGGTTGCTTCCTTGTTTGCTTTTTCTTCTTGAACTTTGATGACAGGGTAAGGGGAGGGGAGTAAGTTCTTTCCCCCTTTTATCAGCTGGAGATTTCCTCATTTTCCTACCAGTCCAGGAGTAACCGCAATCTTAGGCAAGAAGCATTCCTGGTTTCTAATCTTCTTTGAGCTGTGCTGTCTGCTCTCTCCTTTGTGCTGTTAAAACAAATTGTACATGCTTCTCAGCACTTAATACTGTCCTATATCATTTATGCCTGCCTTTCAGCCAAAGATGTCTCCATTTATCCCTGGAACCTGGAATATAGAAAGAAGTAAATTTATTTGTTCAATATATTTGCAGCCCAAATAAGAGTCTGGATCTTTTGTAGCCCCATGATGGCATTAGACAATATTCAAACAAAATATAGAAAGAAAACCAACTATATATATATATATATATATATATATATATATATATATATATATATGTTTTATATGTGTATACACACATATATACACATATATGTATATATGTATATGTGTGTATCTCTCTCTATATTTACATATAGAGATACCATTCATATTCTCCCCAACTATAAAGTTCAAAAGTTAAACTTTTTGTTACATAACTAAAACCATAAAACAGTGACTATATGTAGCTACTGCCTAGAATAAAAAACAGAATAGAATGTTGCAGTGTTAAAAACCCCATTACCCAACCACTCCAATAAATAAACATACTGCCATTAAAGGTGTACCCATTATCTTGACCTGTGCTAACTTCTCCCTTTTAATTTATTTCTATTTGAATTTTTCCCCTTATGCATGTGTGGGTAAATATATTAATTCCTACTTCACAGAATAACTTTGAAGACTAAGTGACTCTCCTGGTTCACCTTAGGGCTCACTCTTGGTGTTGTACATTCTGTGAATTTGGACAAATGTGTAATGACATGGATCTATTATCACAGTATTTATCACACAGGGTAGTTTCCTCAGTGAGGATCGAAATCCTCAATGATCTCCCTGTTCTTCATTCCTCCCCACCCCACTCCCTGGCAGCCACCGATCTTTTCACTGTCTTCACAGTTTTGCCTTTACCAGAATGTCATGTAGTTGAAATCACACAATACGAGACCTTTTCATGTTGTCTCCCGCCTATTCATATGTATTGTTATAGCTTAATAGCTTATTTCTTTTTAGCACTGAATAATATTCTTTTGTCCAGATGCACCACAATTTATTTATCCATTCACCTGCTGAAGGGCATCTGGATTGTTTCTAAGTTATGGCAATTATTAACAAGGCTATATAAACATCCATGTGCAGATTTCTGTGCAGACATAAAATTTCAGTTCCTTTGGGTAAATACCATGGATTATAATAGTCAGATTATATGGTAATATCATGTTTAGTTTTATAAGAAAAAACACTAATGAGGCTTTACCATTCAGTACTTCCAGCAGCAATGAATGAAGGCTCCCGTTGCTCCACATCCTTGTCAGCACTTGGCATTGTTGGTGTATTAGATTTTGGCCATCTAATAGGGGTGTTGTTTTCATTTGCACTTCTCTGATGACATATGATGTGGAACATTTTTTCATGTGCTTATGTTATCTCTGTATATCATTGGTGAGATGTCTATTAAGGTCACTGGTCCAATTTTAAATCAAGTTGTTTATTTTCTTACTGTTGCATTTAATAGTTAATTGTACATTTTGGATATGAATGCTTTATCAGATGTGTTTTTTGCAAATAATTTCTACCAGTGTGCAGCTTCTCTTCTCATTCTGTTGATGTTGTCTTTTGGAGACCAATTCTCAATTTTAATGAAGCATAGCTTATCAACTATTTCTTTATAGATTGGATCTTAAAATGTATTTTTCAATACCTTAGAATTAGACACAAATGGGAGGAAGTCAAAGAGAAAATTTATGATGTAACATATTTTCAATGCTGCAATTACATACAATTTAGCTACATAAATTTTTATGGCTTTTTGGAATTTTTTTTTGCATAGGAGAGTACACTGTTTCAGTGGATCAGTGCAATCGTCACATTTAGAGGCATTGCCGTTGCATATTTTCATCTCAATATTGCAAAGCTAAGAAGTAAGAAATTCTACCCAGGAAGAACACAGTGAAGGAAGTTTTCTAGATAATGCAAATATACATTTTTTATAAAGCAGTTTTGGTTAGAATGTTAATAGTTTTTCTAATGCATCATATTTATAACAGTTTGGGTCAATAAAACCTGGTTGGCTAATTAAAAATTAAACTTAACTTAAAAAGGATGAATTTATTTTATCAACAACTTGTATATCAAGACATAGCTGTTGTGTCTGGTCTCTTAGGAGAGTTTTGGGAATGAACCTTTACTTGGAGTTGTATAAATTTCTCAATGTTAAGAGATTTGACCTTTTTTCTCACTCTATCTTTGAATTTTCAGCCAAGACTGGATGCCTAAAATGACAAACTACTACAAGAAAAATGTCTTGTAATTTTCTGGCAGTTGGCCAGAATTTAATGTAGGAAGTAAGACTCAGAAGCACATTCTATGAAGAGGCACTGGAGCGGTGATTTTTTAGATGGTGCCCTAGTGGTCTGCAAGACGGGCGGCTTCAGATGAGAGAGAGAGAGAGAGGGAGAGAGAGAGAGAAGAAAAAAAAAATACTCATGTGCATCCAGGGAGTAACTTATCAACTAATGCATCGATGTTTAACTATAGCAGGAAAAAACCCTCTAAGGGAACTATACAAGTATCTCATTTTTTCATTTTAGTCACATTATAAAAGTTCAAAAATGCATTGTCTTAACACATATATATTGTTTTATCTTACAGACATAATCCATATTACATAAAATTCACATGATGACACCTATACTATTTTGCATGTTAGCAAACATAAGAGAAATCCATTTTTCCCATAACTTCTGAATGAATGATAATGCCTATTAAAATTCTAAACAGTTTGGAATTTACATATTTCTTTCAGTTTCATTTTTCACAGAGTTTCAGTATACATTTGATTCTATTATAAGATTTCTTATCAAATTATAGGGAATGACTAATTTTGGACCACTCCCCGGTTTTTACTTTGAATTTTACTCCCATGTGCCTGACGAATTTGCCTACAGTGTTTCCTCTGCTGTTCAGTGCCACTTGGTGTAAGACGTGTCTCTTGGAAGTTGTGCGGTCTACGATGTGTCTTATTTGCGTGTGCTATTTGAATAAAGGGTTTTATTTTCCTTACAAGTGTTCTTAGGAAAAATATTTGGCTGAGTTCTGTTATCTACAATTTATGTTTTCTTTCATTTTTTCCCCTCTGGCATACATATTTTCTTTTCATTACCGGTTTTTGTTTTCTCTTCAATGTCTTCAAGGGTGTCTATTTTATTTTAAATTCTCCTCGCATTTATCTTGTACTTTTCAAAATGATTCTTTTTTTAAATTTAGTAATTACTGGTTCCTGAGGGAGATTGTAACTCCCAGCAATTTGTAATAAGCAGTAAAGTAAATACTTGTGAAAAATTCTTTAACAGCAACCTTTCTGTCATTTTTCCATCTTGTTATAATTTCAAACTTGAAATCATGATTACTGTTTTGAAATATTATGGGAATAGTATATTTTTGCATAAAATTTGACATTTTACTCATTTTAGAAATCATGTTTTTCTGAAGTTATTTCCAGGTATACCTCTTTTAACTGATTTCAGAGACTGTAATATGTCCATTTGATGAGGATACACCTTTTAAGTGTCTTTAAAAAGATGAACACATTGATAGTGTATTTTCTGATTCCATTTATATCTAAATCCTTGAAATCATTGAAACCTGTCATTCACTTTCACATAAGAATAATTTACTGGCTGTTTAAATTATTTTCTTAGGTCATATTTTCCTTGCAAATTCAATAATTTATTTTATTTTTATATTAGCCAACTCAATTTTTACCTGCACATTTCCTATACAATATCTATTTACTTATTTCCCCAATTTTATTCAGAAACAACTTTTAAATAAAAATCATTTGTTTTTCTCATAATTTAGTCTGAGTTTCAGCAGGAAACAAGAACCTTCTGAAAAGGAGTCATTGAGGAGGTGAGGAACTATTTGCAAACATGCAGGTTGAGCTGAGGGAAAACAATGAAGGAAGCCCCAAAGCCCACTGGGATGAGGAGGGCAGTGACAGCCCCTTATCCCTGGGGAAGTGCAGGAGAGGCACCCCTACAGGAGCTGTGGACTCAGCAGACAGAATTCCTCACTGCCCAACCCACCTGGGGAGTCAGAGAAAAAAAGGATTGAAAATCTCAGTGTCCTCCTGGTTCCTGCACTGGTCCTGAACACAAGGAAGCTGGCTGCTGGAACCATCATGGTCAAAGTGGTCAGCAATCAATGGTCATGTGACCCAGTTCTAATGAATGGGGGGGCGCGGATCTGAATAAACGCTGCGCAGTTATTTTTCTTTCTTGATAACTTGTCCCAGTGCTCCTTGTTCTAACTCACCTTCCCTCTGGCTGGAAGCAGCAGGGAACCAAGGGCCCTGGCAGGGGTGCTGGCCCACTGCACCAGCCCCAGGTTAACTGCATTTGAATTTTATTCGTATGAGAAAAACAAACTCAAATTCTATATGTAATGTTCCTTGCTATTATTCATCTTTGGTGTATGATAATTCACCTAATCCTATGTTTTCTCTCTTTGGAATAGCTCTTCGCATTTGCATTGCTATCTGACTTTTTATTTTAATCCTGGATAATGCTAATAGGTTATTAACTGACCTTCTCCTTTATGCTCTCCAACCTCTAAACCTACCTGGCTATGGATTAAATTAATCTTCCCCAAACAACATTTCCTCCACGGTATTCCCCCGACAAAGTCCAAGTAACTATTCCTGTCCTATGCAATTAATTATAATACACTCCAAGGACATATACTATCTGGTATTGACCTACCTGTTGGAACTTATCTCTTAATACTCTGCCCCTCTATTCCTCTCCCTCCTCAAGCTCTCTCTCCAAGGATTCTGTGTGCAGAGGAGAAAGTCATGCATGATCAGAGACAGCACTGCAGAGCAAATCTGGTTATAAAAATTTGACACCCGTGCATGGCTTATAAGATTTGGGAAATAGCATAGGGGATGTAGTGGCCCATTAAAACACTTGAATTTATACACAATTGAACCAAAATAGGTACTTGTATTTAATTATACAACTGTAACATTTGTATAATATTTCTGTGACAGGTGTTAGTGACTATTGGGTAATGAAAGGTGGGAAGAGTTTATTCTTCAAAACATAGTTGAGACCATTATTTCTTTCATGGAGAAAACTCCCAAGGAGTTATTCAGCAATATAAACAAATAAATAGAAAAAGAGAAAAAAACTCATGGACATGGACAGTGTGGTGATTGCTGGGACAGTGTGGTGGGGAACGGGTGGAGGGGGGTGGGGAGGGTACAGGGGGGATAAATGGTGATGGATGGAGACCTGACTTGAGGTGGTGAACACACAATACAGTGTACAGATGATGTGCTGTAAAGTTATGCACCTGAAACCTATATATTTTGTTAACCATTGCTACCCTAATAAACTCAATAAAAAGGAAAAAAATAGATTTTATTTAATTGGAAATGTGTGTGTGTGTGTGTGTGTGTGTGTGTATGGGAAATATCTCTCTCTATATACTTTCTAAATGAAGTGCATTCACTCCTTCTATAAAAATACAGGGAGAAACAACTAATTGTGAGAAGTTATAAGTGCTTAGACTCTATCAGTAACCACACAAAGCTCTATGCCTTTATTCTATTGGGCTGGGAAATTAGCAATAGATCAAGTAAATAAATTACACTGTATGTTACAGATGATGAAAAACAAGGCAAGCGTGTTTGAAGATAAGGGTATGGCATTTGTTTCCAGCTTAACTAAAGAATGCCAAGCCAATGTACACAATGACAGCTCCAAATAATAGTTTTCAACATGCATTAATCATTGTCAGTAAGGAATGACGACAAAGGCATACTTTTTTCTCTTCATCTCATTCAATCTTGATGAATAAAGAAAAAAACTAATTTTAAGTTAAAACATCTCTGAGCCTAGCTGCATATCACATGGTGTTACTTCAAGAGTGGACTCTGTGCTAATGACGATTCAAGTTAAGAAGAGCCTAACAAATCATTGTTGTTTTTGGGTGAACCTAGTAAATACCAGACTGACATTCAGGGAAGCTTTACTTCAAACTGCTCTTTTTCACTAATGTTTTCACACTAGCTGGTCATACAAAGCAAACTCATTTCTCCCAGGAGGTGTAGAAATGTATAATGGATAAGAGTGATATTGTCTCAACTGAAAGAGACGCTGAGAATGCTCAACCCCAGGCCCAGAGGTGCTATGGCTGGTCTGCTATCACTCTCAAATAAACCCATGCCGAGAGGGCAAAAGGAGAATAGACAAAACGGTCATTCCTTTCTTGCCCCCTCTGTGTTCCCTCCTTCTTTCTGGTTCTCTCTGTTTTTACTCTGTCTCATTTCATCCTCTCCATCTGCCTATGCTACCCATGCCTTTTTGCCTCCTAAATGCGCTCTCTTCTAATAAGTTCTCAAATTTAGCTTTATATTTACTTGTCTTCTCTTTAATAATCCTCAAATATTAGAGGAGTAAGAAGAATGGGAGAAAGGAGGAAGCCAAACATAATTCAATGTTAATACTCTAGTATTAACATTGTTAATAACAGTATTATAGTATAGAGTATAGAGTATTAACAGTGTTAATACTCTAGTGCACAGCGGACAGTAGGTTTTAGATGCATATCACATGAACTTTAAAAATGCAAAAGAAACAAGAGAAAGAGATAATGAACCGAGTCTCATGAAACAGATTTTCATTAATTAATTACCATTAATAATAAGCCTCTGAGGGTGCTTTAGAAGAAGGGGGAAAGAAAGAAAGATGTAGAAGAGGAAGAGGAGGTGGCTGATCTGTTGAACTACAAAATTAATTTCGTCTAAGAAGAAGGCAGTGATGTTGTTATGGATACTGAGCGATCAACAAAACTTTTGAAGTTCAATAGGAGATTCAGTGGGGTTGAGCTAAAGCAGTCCCGGTGATTTAACATGAAAGTTAGCACTGGTTTCTGAGGTTGCTATGCAAATCTAGTGGGCAGTTACAGGAAATAGATAAGGGGTTTCGGAAAGCTGTTGAATAAATATGAAGAGCTTTTGTCATCTCTTTGTGAACGGAATCAAAGAGCTTTAATCATTTTTCTTAGCTACAATATGGAACAAATCAGTCTGTCAAATGAAATGGCTCTCCTACTATTACTGCTGAATTGTGGTACGAGCTCCGTAGATGGGCCTTGCTAAAATCTTGATGGTTTTTAGTGTGTGTGTGAGTGTGTTCAATTAAAATACTAGAATTTACTCTAGATTAGCAAAATATTTTGTCTTGACAGTCATTTTCAGACTCTAAGTCAAGGAATCAAGTTCACCTTAATCCACAGAAAATACAAGTTCCAATAATATTTCCTGGTTTATTTTCTACCATTTACCATCACAGTTTTATGCAAAATCTTATTGATTGCAGATTACATATCTCATTTTTTAGTCACCTAATCTTACAATGCAAATATGTTAATATCCCTCAGGTTTTAGATTTCTTACTCAGTTACCTCTATAAAGTATTTGATCATCTTCAACATTCTCTTTGCTTTTCTATCACGTTAATGAGAGCTAATGCACAGTAAGTTTATCGGTTACACATTGACTTCAAGAAGGTGAGTAATGAAACTTAATAATATGATAAAAGACAGAAATGTGTACTTAAAATTTTATAGAGAAATTAGCATAGGTTTTTTTTTTTTAAGATTTTATTTATTTTTCTTTAGAGGGGAAGGGAAGGAGAGAAAGAGAGAAACATCAGTGTGTGGTTGCCTCTCATGGGTCCCCTGCTGGGAACTGGCCTGCAACCCAGGCATGTGCCCTGACTGGGAATTGAACCGCGATCATTTGGTTTGCAGGCCCACGCTCAATCCACTGAGCTACGCCAGCCAGGGCAGCATAGGTTTTTAAAAAATATTTTATTTATTTTATTTTTAGAGAGATGGGAAGGGAAGGAGAAAGAGTGGGAAAGAAACATCAACGTGTGATTGCCTCTCATGTGTTCCCCACCAGGGACCCAGCCTGCAAACCAGGCATGTGCCCTGACTGGGAATCGAACCAGCGACCCTTTGCTTCACAGGCCCATGCTCAATCCACTGAGCTACACCAGCCAGGGCTAGCATAGGTTTTTAAATATTATTTTAAAGGTTTAAATTTACTTTTATTATTTTACTATTTTAACTTCAGAAGGGAGTTTGTCAAATCTATAAAAGCAATATGAATCCACGAGTTCTGCTAATCAACAAAACAAAACAAAACAAAACCAGGTGGTGAAATTTACAGTAAACCTGACCATTTGAACCAAGGAGAGTAAAGAACAGATTATTGGACGTGACTGTCCCACAGTAAAGGATGAAAGCGCACCGCTGAACGTGCACTACTTGATGGGCTTCTCTGAGTTTAGAGACAGCAGATTGACACTCAGAAGTGTGTCCCATACTTGGTGAGTGACAGGGCAGACTGCTGGCCCATAAATTGGAGATCCATCTGAAAAAAATTAAAAAGAATTTAAGACTGTTTAAAAAGTCCATGCCTCAAGGGGTGCCAGTAAACCAGAGAAATACAGTTAATTTTTCCTCATGCTTTCTGACCACATACAAAAGTCTGTTGTTTTCTGTTTTCTTATATTTTCTGATAGAAGAAGATGTTTTACTTTAAAACAAAATTAATCTTTTTTTCCTCTTTAGACTTGTAATTTGTCTTCATTTTTAGTTTATCAAACGATCAACATTTTCTTCAAAGAGTACACTGTTCTGTGGAGCTTGAAGTAACTGTAGACAGACTGGATTTAAATTTATGAGTTGTGTTGGCCTAAATCTATATTTGTATACAAGGCCACTTGAGAGTTAAGAAAAATGATACGGTGTTTTAAGTGCTAGTTTTAAGTACTAATTTTTTCCTCAGAAGGACATTATGAAACAGCCTTTGATGGCTGTGTTTGTTTCTTGTCAATGCAGTAAAATGGATCTCCCACTAGCTCTTTTGCCTGCAATAGTTCACGGATATCTTCGTTTACTAGCTGTTGATTTTTACAGGACAGTGGAAATTTATCTTATTAGCTCCTTCAGGAACTAATTGATTTCCCTGGAGTTAAAAGTTGTTAAGTTGGAAAATATCATATATATATATATATATATATATATATATATATATATATATATATATATATGGTATTTTCCAAATTATTAACTCCATATTTTAAGTTATATTTTTCTAACCAATTCATTGTTACTCACACCGAATTCCACTTGTGGAAAAGAGGCACACAATTCCTTTTAGTTAAGTTCTTGAGTATACCTAAAGGCTAGTTCTCATCTCTATTTAGTTCATACTTTTGAATCATTAGTTGATCTTTGCTAAAAAAAGAAAAATGTCTTAAATTGCACTATGTAGTGATTTTTTTTGCCCTTTTAAGGCAAAAAGTAATTTTACACAATGATTTAAATCTTATTTCTACCATGCTGCTTTTTAACACTTTTTCCTAAGAGGCTCATTAACTAGACTAGTTGCTGCATATCTGTAGTGTGATCTATATAACATATATGTAAATTTATATTTATACTTTTTATGTACACACACAGAATTCTGAATTCTGTAGCAATATTCTGGATTTATTTCTGTGACTTAGGTGATTTTGAATCACAGCCTTTTATTTGACTTGTTTCCTCAAAGACCAGCAGCCATTTTAAACCAGGGCGGGTAACCTTTGGCTTTTTTTTTTTTTTTTTAGTCCTCTTTCCTGACCAAAATGTACAGCTGGAAAGGAAAGAGTGTCAGGGGTTGGAGGTGTGTGTGTGGGGGGGAACCCTAAACACCTGGAATTTATTTATAGAAAATTGTGTATTTATTCTTACATCTTAAACTTTAGTCACCTTCATAGTATTCTCCACTTGATGCAACACACCTATTGAGATGTTTTTTCCACTGCTCAGAACAGTTTGTGAACTTGTCAATTTTCAAGCCTTTTAGTGTTTCTGCTGTTTTTTGTTTCACCTCGCCCATATCAGCAAAATGTTTCCTTTTATGACTTTTATCATCTGGGGAAACTAGGAAAACAAAAAGTCGCTTAGGGGTAAGATTGGATGAATAGGGAGGGTGGGGCACAGGAGGTCAAAAACTGCTGAATACTTAGCAGGGTGTGAGCAGGTGCACTTATTAATCACCCATCATGAAATGGTCAAATGCGTTGAAAGAGTCTTCAAAAAAAATTCACTGAAGCCAAACACAGCCTCTCACAACAATGCCAGCTGGTGCACTGATCCAGATGGGTTCCTAGAACACATCATGTACTGAAAGGGGCCTGCCCTCCCAAAGATAATTCTGTTTTTTAGGGGCTCCCTCTCATATCTACATTTGTATGAAAGTTGCTGTGTTTTTGTTTTGTTTATATTTTCACATATTTTTCCGGTCTCATATATAAACACTTATTCAAAAGTTTCTATAATTTCTGGCTTTTGAGCTCTTAGAAAAGAAGAAAGGAAGATATTATTGATTTATTAGAGTTTTTTTGATGCCCATGTTGTGATCCTATGGCCATATGAATAGAAAGTATCATAATTTATTTCTTTCAAAGTCCTAGGATTCAAGTAGCATTTTCCTCAAAATATAAACCCATTGACAGTGAGTCTTGAGTAATAGAACTATCCCTTGAAGAGCCAACCTCTCATTTGCATAAATTTCTATATAACTTCGTGCCCTTGCCTCTTTTGTCTTTTAACAATAGACTACTAAACGGATAAGATGTACACGCCAAAGTGACGTTGAAAAAACATTTGAAGAATTCTGTATTTACGTCGCTATCATGCCTTTCACTTCAAAAAAGTCAGTCTTGGAGATGTTAATGTCTGAGAGGAAGACACTGAGCTTTGGGCTGAAGGCGTGGGTCCCTGCACATCTATAAATGTCTTTGTAGACACGCAGGCCTCACCAGTCTCCGGGAACTAATACAGCCCACTTGAAATGAACAAACTGCAATTGTCAAGGTTCTTCATACCTGCTCTTCCCGGAGTCCAAGAGAGTTTTAGAAACAGAGCAGGCTAATCCCGACAGCTACTGAATTAATTCTCCATTCTACGCTAATACCTTGATTCCACAGTTCCAAGCAAAAAATATAAAACATAGGTTCATATCCCTGCTGATCACGTTGCCTACCGAGAATTTCAGTGCTGAGACCAGAGCTACAGACAGATGAGGGGGAGAGTCATTCTCCGTTTTTGTTTCTTTATTGGAAGGGGGAAAGAGTCGCTCAATTCAGTGAGACAGTGCTTTTAAATCTGTGTCCCCCTCTTCCTTCCAAGGTGCATGTTCACTGCTGGGAGGTGGTGCCAGAAAGGGCTCAAGGAGCAGTGGCCCGGTTGTCACAGCACTACACTGCCCTGTGTCCCACAAATTTTACAGCTGAATCTCTCTCCATTGTAGCCAGTTAGGATCTTCCTTGACAACTGGCTCTGTCACTGGGTCCCTCCATATGCATAAGCATGTCCCAACTACGGCTCTGACCTTGCATTGCTAATTCTGTTTACACACCTGTTCCTTTGACATCCACGTGTGTGTTTGCTTGTGAAAGTTTTTATAGGACCATGAGAATTAAAGCCAATTTGTTTCATGAATTATCTATGCATGTGTGTATTTATATACTATTTATTTTATTTTTTAATTGTTTTTTTCCATTACCATTTAGTCCTTTTATACCCCTCTCCCAGCAATCACCACACTGCTGTCCATGTCCATGAGTCCCTTTTCCTTTTTGTACAATCCCTCCACCCCCTAACCTTCCTCCACCAATAACTGTCATCTGCTCACCATCTATGAGTCTATCTCTGTTTTGCTTGGTAGTTCAATTTGTTCATTAGATTCCACAAATGAGTAAAATCATATGGTATTTATCTTTCTCTGACTGGCTTAGTTCACTTAGCCTAATATTCTCCAGCTCCATCCATACTGTTGCAAAAGGTAACATCTTCTTCTTTTTTATGGCTGAGTAGTATTCCATTGTATTAATGTCCATAGTTGTTTTATCCACTCATATACGGATGGACACTGGGCTTCTTTCATATCCTGGTGATTGCAAATAACACTGCAATAAACACAGGGGTGCTTATGTTCTTCTGAATTAATATTCTGGGTTTCTTTGGATATAGTTGCAGAAATGGGATTGCTGGGTCTCCATACAGCTTCCGACAGTGGCTGCACCAGTCTGCATTCCCACCAATACTGCAAAAGGGTTCCCCTTTCTCCACATACTCACCAGTACTGCTGTTTGTTGATTTATGGGTGATAGCCATTATGACAGGTGTGAGTTGATATCTCATTGTGGTTTTAATTTGCATTTCTCTGATGACTAGTGACATTGAGCAGATTTTCATATGTCTATTGGCCATCTGTATGTCCTCTTTGGAGAAGTGTCTATTCAGGTCCTTTGCCCATTTTTTAATTAGGTTGTTTGCTTTTAGGTGTTGAGTTTTTTAAGTTCTTTATAAATTTTGGATAGTAACCCATTAGTATCAGATGCATTGAATATGTTCTCCCATTCTGTGGGTTGTCTTTTTATTTTGTTGATGATTTCCTTTGCTGTGCAAAAACTTTTTAGTTTGATGTAGTTGCAGTTGTTATGTGTGTCTATGTGAGAGAGATACTCAACAGGCAGATTTCAGGTGTTGCACATTTGTGGTGTGTGCTTCTGTGTGTTCTGCTACTCCATTCTGGGAAACACACATTCCTCTAAGTGAAACCAGCAATAATTAAATACAGTAGGTTCACAAATTAGCTGACTGTAGTGTCTTATATTAAAACATTTATTATCTTTATTTACTTACATTCAAATTGCATTTCAAGAGAAACTTATAATTCCATATAACATGTTTATAGTTTTTTATGTCCTAGTTTCTATTTATTGGCCCCTAAGCATGTTCCTTTGGAAAAACTTCATTATTATTCTTATGAAAATGAGACACATTTTATTTTTCTTAAATCTCTCCAACAGCAGACTCTACAAAAAGTCTGACATATTGTGTATATTCTCGTTTAAATTGACAGAAACCAAATAAGCTAAGGAAAATAAAGAATTTCTTCTTATCATTATTTCTTCTTATTGTTACACAGAAACAGTATTTCCATTAAAAGCATGCATTGCCCTGGCTAGTGTAGCTCAGTGGATTGAGCATGGGCCTGCGAACCAAAGGATCACAGTTCGATTCCCAGTCAGGGCACATGCCTGCATTGTGGGCCAGTTCCCAGCGGGGGATGCACGAGGAGCAACCATACATTGATATTTCTCTCCCTCTCTCCTTCCCTTCCCCCTCTAAAGATAAATAAAATTTTTATTAAAAAAAAAAGCATTTACGTGTAGCACTAAGTCCTTCATTAGATTCTGAGTCCCTGTGTAAGTTGCCCAGTGACCACTCTGAGTGCAAAGAAAACTGTTTTTGGTCCAGCATGATTCTTCATAGGAAATCCCACGGGTAAAGACTCTCAGTGTACATGCTAACATTGTCACTCCGGGGTAGCCAAGGATCTTCTCACAAAAGGAAGAAGCTTCCTAAATCAATTAGGAAGACCTGTGATCTGGTAATCAGAGATTATTCTCATCTCTGAAAGAACACCAAGCATGGCTCCTGCCACCAATTCCAAGTCTCCAGGTGAAGTGTCCTTGAATGTAATCTTGCTTCCAGGACAGGTGAGAAGGCACATTTTGAAGAAGAAAGAAACTTTCCCCAAAGACCTCTTACTTAAATGCCTTTTCAGAGTCTGCAGGAAAATACTGAAAATTCCCTTTCTCTCTCTCTGGAAATATACCAAAATATATTTAGATTGGCAAAATAATGTATTTCCTAAATGATTAAAAAGCTCATGAGGAGTGGGGAAATGACATAAATATATACTTCTTTGCTTATCCTAATTTTTTGAAGCTGTATAAGTTGTATGGTAGCAGTTATTATCTAGAATCTCTAAACTTAGGCAGTCATGCAAACAAAATGAGATAATGCATATTTTTCCACCTTTACAGAGCTGTAATTGACATGTAACATTGTATAAGTTTATGGTGTGGGAAGTGTTGATTTGATACACTTATACAATGCTATATGATTACTTTAGGTTTAGCTAACATATCCATCACGTCACATAATTACCATTTCTTTTTTGTGAGAACATTTAATAGCTACTCTCCTAGCATTATGCAAGTAGAGTATTGTTATGTATGATCCCAGTGCTGTGCAGAGGGTCTCCAGAATTTACTCGTCTTTTTACTGGATGTTTGTACACTTGACTGACACTTCCCATTCTCTCCAGCCCCGAGCCTCTGGCAGCCACTTTCTACGCTCTGTTTCTATGAATTAGGTTTTCTTAAAATGATATATATATATATTAATATTTTTAAAGATTTTAAAAAAGGTTTATGATATTTATGATGTTGCACATAAACAAGGCCATACAGCCTTCATCTTTCTCTGTCTGAGTTATTCTGTGAGTATAATCCTCTAAGTCCACCTATGTTGTTGCAAATGATAGTTTTTTCTCTCATGGCTCAGCACTATTCCATTGTACATGCATCTGTTTGTATATAACATCTTTATCATTCATCCTTTGATGGACACTTACATTGTCTTCATATCTTGGTTACCATGCATACTTTTAGATGATACATTAACTTGTCTAATTGTTCCTCTTATGTTAATGATTTATAGCTTTGGAAGTAGAAATGTTGCATACACTATATATATATATATATATATATATATATATATTTATATTTTAAACTCTGAGAATAATACTTTTCATATAACATGAACTGACACATTGTTCATTTGTTTCTCCCACACACTCTTCCCAGCTTTCTGTCTCAGTGTTTTTGCTGATGCCCACAGATAGGAAAAGTCAATAGAAGCAGACCAAGGAATATAACATAATTATTCAGAAATTTGCCTCGCTTTTTGCACAGGAACTAGAGTGAGACACTTTCTCTCAAGGAGCAGATGAGAAAAATTCACCTAATTTAAAATAGTAAAAATTCAAGTCTAAGACTTGGACATAGCATTTAATACATTATGATTATTGCTATTGGAGAGGATTACAGTGTACATTAGTTCTCTCCATCACCCCAGTGTTTCCTGTTTAGTATATAAAATGCCCCTGAAGAGAGCCTGGGGAGGGGCAGTATTCTGTGAATAAAATTTATTCAATTTTATGACTGTCCTTTCATTAACAAGTAACTTCAAGAAAAAATATAAGCAAATCTGGCTGAAAGAGTCTTCCAAATTAACTGAAATATTTCAACATTGTCTGAGCTGAGAATATGAAAGAGGAAACTAGATCATTTGCATACTATACTCTGTGTACATCAATCTATTCACAAAGTAAAATATACATAAAAATAATGTTTGATGCCATTAAACACTGAGAAAGATGAAGTGGGGACGATGAAGCCAGTGTAACTGACTTTATCACTGCCTGTTTCTTCACTGGCTCATGTGCATGGAGCTCATTTCAAAAGTTGATAGCATGATATTTTAAAAGGTCTACAGTGTTTTTTTCTGCTCAGTTTCTAACCGTCAAATTTCTTTGGTATCAATCATGAAGAGCGGTGAAAACCTTGGTGATAGGGTACACCATTACATTTTTGTCTTCCACTGAGACAATAAATTATCTTTAAAAGATGCCCACTTTAACAGAGCCACTTTCTAGATTCTATTCTTTTTACTGTGATATTGGTGCTGGGACTTGGCCAGGGCCTGCCCACATTAGGATGTGCCAACAGAGGGTGTTGGAGGTGCAGAGGGGGCAGGGGTTGGGGAAGGAACGGACCCCTTACTGTTTTGCTTACTGTTATTCTGCATAACTTTCCTGGAACTCCCTCCCCCGACCCCTTTCCAGGAGCACCTGTGGATTCGTAGCAGGCAGTCTCAGCATCCTGGTTTTTACTGACACTGTTAGAATTGTCCTTATGTTCTTCTCCCGGGGGTACTAGTGTGGAGAGGAGGGCCAATAAAATGGCATTGGCCCAGTCAAGATAGCATGACGTATGGAAAATGAAGTGGAGTCACTCATGTCCACCAAGATGACTGCCAGTCAGCCACTTTGGGGTTAAAGTGGGAAACTGCCTAAGTCAGAGCAGACACATCTGGCAAGTAGACACACCTAAGATATCACACACGATCAGAAGAGCTGCGCCTTCAGTTTGGGACCACCCACAGGATCCTGAGCAAATTCCACACTTTCCATCAGGGGTGCCAAGACACTTATCAAAAGACCAAGAAGAC
>PVKM010011477.1:0-33160 GCA_004027735.1 Carollia perspicillata
ATGTCCTTCTTTGTGTCCTGTTATAGTTTTTACATTGAAGTTTATTTTGTCTAATTATTGCTGTTTTCATTTTAATTTTCATTGAATATTTTTTAATCCTTTTACTTTTAGTCTGTGTATTTTTTGTTCTAAGTTGGGTCTCTTGTGGAAATCATATATATATATTGCTCTTGTTTTCTTATCAATTCAGCTCCCTTATGCTTTGATTGGTATATTTAATCTGTTTACATTTAAATTAATTGTTGGTAGGTACTTTTTAGTGCCATTTTATTGTTTATATCTATGTATCTCTCTCTCTCATCATTATTATTAAAGAAGACCTTTTAACATTTCTTGTAATACTGGTTTGATCATAAAAACTCCTTTAATGTATTAGTTTTTGTCAGGAAAGCTCTTTATTTCAACTTTAATTTTAAATGATAGCCTTGCTAGATTATGTAATTTTAGTTTCAGGTCCTTGCTATTCATCATTTTGAATCCCTTCTGGCTCGAAATATTTCTATTGAGAAATTAACTGATAGCTTAATGAGAGCTACTTTTTAGGTAACTTTTTTCTCTTGTAGTTTTTAACATTCTCTTTTTGTTTTTAACTTTTGTCCTCTTAATTATGAAATGTCTTTGTATAAGCTTCTTTGAGTCCATCTTTCTTCCTGTACTTGTGTGTCCTTTTAATTCACCAGGTTGGGGAAATATTTGGTTATTATTTTTTATTTTAATTTTATTTTAATTGTTGGAGTACAGTTTTCTGTCTTTTACTCCCATTCCAGCCCACCCCCCAGCCCTCCCAACCTCCTTCTGATTTCCACCCCCCTAGTTTTTGTCCACGTGTCCTTTATACTTGTTCCTCTAAACCCTTCCCCTTATTTTTTTAAATAAATTTTTCATTTTTTGATCTCTCTTGTTGTTTATGTACCCATATGATGCAGATGTTGTTACACTTCATGTTGTCTCTAAGCTTTTTTATAAACTATTCCAATTTTTTAAAATATTTATTTAATTTATTTATTTATTGTGAGAGACAAAGGGAGGGAGAGAAACATCATTGTATGGTTGCCTCTCACACACTTCTTAATGGGGACCCGGTCCATCCCCCATTAGGCATTTGCCCTGACTGGGAATTTAATCAGTGAGCCTTTGGTTTGCAGACCCACACTCAATCAACTGAGCTACACCAGGCAGGGCTAAACTATCCTAATCTTTTATCTCTCTTTTTTTGGTGCTCTGGTTGTGTTTTTTTTTTTTTTTTCCTACATTGTCTTCCAAATCTCTGATTCAGTCCTCTGCCTCATCCAACTTACTGTTTATTTTTTTCCAGTGCATTCTTCATTTCATATATTGTATTTTTTAAAAAAAATTCTGACTGGTTCTTTTTAAGATTGTGTCCTTTCTAATGCTGTTGAACATTCTTATAACCATTACTTTGAACTCTATACCAGTTAAATTGCTTGCTTCTATTTTATTTTGTTCTTTTTTCTAGAGATTTCTTCTGTTCTTTCATTTAGAGCTTGCTTCTTTGTCTCCCATTTTTGGCTGCCTTTTTTGTATTTTTTCTATGTATTAAATATATGTGCTATGACTCCCAGTCTTCTTGGGCTTGCCTTATTTACTTGGTGTTCTGTGGGTTCTAGTGGTTCAGTCTTGTTTATCATCCGAGCTAGGTGTTCTAGGAAAGTTCCTTGTATGGGTTGTGTGGAATCTTATGTTGTAATTGAGCCTTGATGTCTATATTGGTGTGTCTGTGCATGGGAATGACCCTTAGGATGGCTGACTATGAGGCTCAATGTCAACCATGGTGAGCTGGTGAAGGAGTTGACCACACAAAACAAAATTTGCCTTAGCAGGGATTGGTGTCTGTTGAGATCTCCCTTTGGATTTGCTGCTTATGACACTTATTGAATTCTGCTCTGATGCTGTCTGAAGCTGTCCACTGTGTTTTTCAGTTCTGGGCCTTTTGGGAGAAACTTTGGTGTAAGACAATGTAAGATGCTGCCTGTGACTTACCTTCAGCAACCTGCTTAGAGCATTCTCTATGCAGCTTCTTCTGTAAACCTTTGGTTAGAATATTTCCCTTTAACTTGTCTTCAGTTGGTTAGTCAGGAATATTGTTCTATAATTTAGATGTAATTCCAGTTTGGTCTGGGAAGGAGGTAATTTCAGTTTCCATCTACTCTGCCACCATCTTGCATCATTTTTTTTAACCTGCAAAGGTGACTCTAACACTCACTTTTTCCCACAGCGGTTCAAGGACTAAGCAAGCTGGTAATTAGAGGACAAAGAACATCACCACCACCATTCCTGCCATGGCCAGGAACCACTGTGACCCCACCAGCTTTCCTCCTGGACAGCACTTTGCTGTGACTGAGGATGCAGAGCTATCAGTATAATGTAGTGAACAAGGCTATAACTATTGTTATTAACTCTTCATCTAGTATCTTGCTTGCTTATATTTAACTTAATTATTTTTTTGTAGATTTTTCTTACTTTTTTATTTGAGGCATTTTTTGTCTCCTCATTTAACTGCCTTTTTATGTTTTTCTCTGTGTATTAGGTATATTTTCTATGACCACCAAACCTGTTATTATTTTTTTTTTTTAGTTATAGTGGTTTTATGTTATAGGTGTTTTGTAGCTTAATATTCCTGATCATCTGTACTAGGTGCTCCAGGATGTCTCTTGTGTGTTTTGTATGCCTCCTCTTACTGTAGTGGATTTTGAATGCTATTGCTCATTCGTGTATTGAGTTAACCTTCAGGTTTATTGACTCAAAGAATAGACCTTGATCACAATGTCCGAGGCATGGAGTGGAGTCTGCTCCTCAAGGCAGTGTTGTTTTCATGAGAGTCTAGGGCCTGCCAGGATCTACTTTTGTGTGAGCTGCTTGTATGTTTAGTTGAGCTGAGCTCTGGTAGGGTCTGAAACTCACCACTGGTTTTGTTGATTCTGGGCCCACTTGAGTTAGGTTCAGTGCAGGTTAATGACAGATGCTGTTTGTAAATAGCTTTGGGCTACCTGTGTGGAACTACCATGCAGTTTGCTTTTTGTAGCTGTGTCCACAAAGCCAGGATGTGTGTAGGAGGGGCCGATCTGTGTACAAGGATCAGCTGTCTTCAGCTTGGAGCTGGGGCAGATTACTTAAAGGACCCTGATGTCTTCCTTCTGTTTGCCATTCCACCACTCAATGGTGCTGCCTGGTAAGCCTATAGAAACGCTTATAGTGGAACAATACTGGCCACAACCCACAGACCCTTTCACAAGACACAGCTCAATAAGATGGGGTAACTTGTTTCAGGAGGACAAGATTAATAGCCTTCCTGCTTGAAGGCAGCATAGCTAGGCACTAAAGGGGGCAGGGGAAATGGCTTCTACTCCAGAGACATACTACTCACTCTTTACCTGAATCTTTGATCCTACCTTCCATAGAAGTAGTTCATCACAGGTTTGGGTTGAATGCAGCAAGCCAGCACCTCTGCAGGAGCCGGCTGAGCAGGGCAGGGTTTCTGGGTGTTGGAAAAAAAAATCAAATGTGTCTCACCCTGGGGGAGTGGCAGGAGCTGAGCTTGTAGGGTGGATAAGAATGTGTCCCATGCACATGTGGTTGCACAACTCAGTGCCTGTCTAAATCCCTGACAAGATCCTCCTAGGGAAGACTTCTGAGATTCCAGAGCTGAGGTTCCAGCTCTGTCTACCACTTTGATTCCCCTGAAAGACAGAACATTTGGATATTAAAAGTCAAATTAGCTTCACATTGGTTGAACATCATGGGTTCAGCTTGCATGGGGTAAGAATGTTCCCCCCAGCAGCTGGAGCTTTAGAGCCCAGCACCAGTTTGAGTTCTTGACTAGAGCTTCCCAGGGAGACAAGCTGTAAAGTTTTCAGCTCTGCACAACTCTTCAATGCCTCCAGAGGACTGAGGTTAGCAGGGTGGGGCCACTTAGAGTCAAATAACAGGCCAAGTAAATCAATAGGAGGTGGAGAAATACCTGCTGATTGGGTAAAGTGAAGAAGAATGGTCCCTGTTCCAAAGCTACACAGCTCAATTACTGACTCTGTCAAGAACTTCTCCATAAAAATTGTACCAGAGGTTCCTATTGGGTGTGGCCAAAAGATCTTTCTTCAGGACTTAAGCTTAGCAGTAGTTGGAGGGTGGTGTTGCCAGTAGTTGGAGGATCAGACTAATGCACTTTCCAGGCAGATTCTGTAAGAATAGTGCTTGACCCTGAGAAGATGGAAACTGGGTTTCTAGAAGACTTCCCTCTTTGAGGAAGATCGAATCCCTGCTGAGTTTTACCATTTGCTATTCAGGCTCCTCTTCTTGGCTCTGGTGTTCTGGTTTAGGGAAATTGGTGTGGGATTGAGATACCACACTTGTCAGGAGAAACTCTTGAAGCTGAGCTATTTTTCTGCATTCTCAACCACCACACATGGGTGCAGGAGAAAGCCCTTTCTGCAACTGGCCCCTTCTTTCCAGTCTCAGTGTGGCTCTTCTTCTGTAAATCTTTTGTTATAATACTTCTGTTAGCTAACTTTCAATTGATTATTAAGTTTTATCATTCTATAATTTAGCTATAAATTTGATTTGGTGCTCGAGGGAGGAAGTATAGCTTCTGCCTACTTGGTAGTCATCCTAGAAGCAAGTCGAAGGTTTATCAATCTTGTTTATCTTTTATTAAAAACAGCTCTTAATTTTATTTATTTTTTTGTATTTTTAGACTCGTTTATTTTTAATCTGATCTTTATTATTTTCTTTTTGTTTTATTCTAGTCCATTTAATTGTAGGCTAAAATTAGTTTCTTAAGTTTTTTATATTTTTTGTGGTAGACATATATTGTTATAAATTATCCTCTTAGTACTGCTTTTGCTGTATTCCATAGATAGTTTTGTTTTGTTTTTATTTTTATTTGTCTCGAGGTATATTTTAATTCTCTTTTGACCTCACTGTTAACCCATTCGTTGTTTAGTAACATGTATTTAGCTTCTATGTGTTTGTGTGTCTCCCAGTTTCATTTTTCTTGTAAGTGATTTCAAGTTTCATATCATTGTGATAATAGAAAATGCTTGATATCAGTCTTCTTGAAATTATTAAGACTTGTTTTTTTATCTTAACATATAGTATAACTTAATGAATTGTCCATATGCACTTAAAATTATGTATATTCTGCTAGGTTGGGTTTATATACTTTAAAAATATCACTTAAATCAATCTAGTCTTCTGTGTCATTTAAGGCTACAGTTTTCTTGTAAATTTTCTGTCTGGAAGATCTGTCCATTCATGTCAATGAGGTGTTAAATTTGTATACTATGACTATATTACTGTTGATGTCTCCTTTTGGTCCCTCAATATTTGCTTTATATATTTTTGTTCTTTCATGTTGGGTGCATTAATGTTTACAATGGCTATATCCCCTAGTTTGATTAGTCTCTTATCATTATGTGATGCCTTTTTTGACTCATATTATATATTCTTTGTTTCAAGGTCTATTTTGTCTAATATAAATATATCTTCCCTAGCATTTTTTGTTTCCATTTTAATGAAATATCTCTTTTATTCCTCTAGTTTGTCCTTGGGTCTTTCCATCTAAATTGGGTTTCTTGAAGAAAGAATATGCATGGTTCTTGTTTTATTATTCATTCAATTACTCTATGTCTTTTGGTTGAAGGAGTTAATTTGTTTCCATTTACAGTAATGATTAATAGGTATGTATTTATTGTTTTATTATACATGTTTAAGTTCCTTTTTCATTATTTTTTAAAGCCTATTTAATCTGGAGAATATGGAGGAGGAGTGAATGGAGATCACACTAATCTCCCAGGGACAATCTGGAATTACAAGTCAATTGTGGAGAAACCACCAGGAACAAACAATTGAGCAATAATGAGAGAGAAGCCATATAACTTTAGACAGACAGAAGAATCAGCTTTGGCACAACCTATTGAGAGCACCAGCTGGCCACGCACAGGCATCAGGGCCAAGTGGATAATTAAGTGGCCAGTTGGATTCCCTTGAGAAAAATAGGGTCTAAATCCCAAGCTAGGTTTCCCAGCCTAGAACACCAGAGCCCAAAAAGTACACAGATAACAACAAACAATGAAAAGTCACAGGGTTGCCCTCAGCTAGAGAAGGATGGCTGGAGATGCAAGAGTCATTTAAAAGGCTAACATGAATTTTCATTTGTAGCCACTTACCCTGGGCTCTGGCAAAAGCAGGGGCAGAGTGGGCAGGTGACACCTGAGGAGAAACTAAGGACTGAAGCATTGGGGAGAGAACTGAGAGAGCAGATACCAGGATCCTGGTGCCGAGTAATCTCCTGTGCAGCATCAGCCATCATGCTCAGGAAGAGCACTCCCCTCTGAGCAGCAACAGCCTGATGGGAAACAATAGCTCCATCCACAGAAGGGTCTCTGACCTGGCTCTGTGGTGTTTAAGCCTGACTGCCCAGTGAAGGGTGACTAGATTAACAACTAAAGGAGATAGCGACAAACAGTAGATCCCCGGCAAGAGGGAAGGGCAGAGTGGACTAGAGAGACTTGATGAGAGACTGGGGATGGAGGTCTTGTGGAGAAAACTGAGAGAGTAGCAACTGGAATCCCAGTGCTGAGCCAACCCCCATATGGCAGCAACCATCCTGTTCAGGCAGACTACTCCCCTCTGAGAAGCAGCAGCCTGAAGGGAAACAATAGCTCCGACCCCAAGAGGGTTTGGGCCCTTCCCTGAAGTGCTGAAACCTGACTGCTGAGTGCAAGGTGACCAGATTAACAAGAAAAGGAGACAGCAAGGGACAGCAGTTCACTGGAAGTGCCAAACGGTCTGCCTAAGGTCAGACAGGGTCAATATCTGACATCACCAGAGGCAAATCCAAGAAGAAAAAAACAGTGGTAAATACAAGAGGCTACTGAGATGAAAGACACTATGGTTTTCTCTGTGATTTGTGTTATTTTCTTTCCTGCATAACTTTTTAACATTCATTTCTTGTCCACCAAGTTTGTACATATCAAGTCACTAGATTTTATATTATAGTGTACTTCAATTCACTATATTTGGTCCCTCCCTCCTCTTAGTCCATTTTACCTTCATCTTTCCTGGCATTATTTGCATTTCAAATTTTGTTTTCTCTCTTACTACAATTTGTTTTTATTCCATACTCTTACTATTTCTCACCTATCCAGATACACAAAACCAATTTTCCTCTCAAGGGTCATTTCCCATACTTTTGCCTGACTTTTAAAATACCCATGTTCTCTAACCACCTTTAACAATCTTTGCTAGTTTTTTGTGGTTAGTGGCCATTTAATGCAACTGGCAACTTAATGCAACTTGTTGTTACATTATTTTTTAAATTTTATTTCTAGAGCTTCACTAATTCTGTATTTCAAATTCAAATTTTACAGGTGCCTTATCCTACTCTTTTTTTAGTCACAAATTTTAATTTTGCCACCTTAGCTTTTTTCCTTCTATTTCTCTTTCATTCTGCTTCTTTATTTTTCTTTATCCTTTTTTCTTTTTACTTACATCACAAACTTAAATTTTTCCCTTTCTTTGCCTGATTTTTTCTTTTTCTTTTTTGCTTTCTTCTGTTTCTCTTTCATCCTGCCCTTTTCTCTTTCTTCAATCTCCTTTTTTTATTCTTCCTTATATCCCAAATTTTAATTTTTAACTCTCTTAGCCTGGTTTTTGTTCCCCACTCTTAGTATTTCCTTTCCTTATATCATTTCAAAATCACTTTCTATTCTTAGAAACATCCTGTAGACTTTTTTTTGTTTCTTTTTTTCCTCTTATTTCAATACCAGCTATAGTAATTACAGCTCATCTGTTGTTGATAGTACTGTGATGGACCTTTCTTTCCAATTTGGCTCCTATATTTTTATTAATTATTTACTACTTTCCTTCCTTTTTCTTTCTCTCTTTCATTTTATTTTATTTTATACTATTTTAATTTCTGTTTAAACCAAATACTATATGCTTACCTTTTCATACTCCATTCCACATTGTTCATTCCCTTTTTTATTCAGGATGTAAATTTTACCTTCCCTCTTTCCATTGCTCCAACTGCAACTCTTATTAGTGCTCCTCCTTCTACCCTCTCAATGTCATTTTTCTTACAGAAGGTCATCTCATATCTGCTGTTTTTTATTATAATAGTTTTAATCTCTTTGCACATTTATTAATACTGGTCAATTTGCTATTGATGGCAGAATTATGGAGGGGAGTTCCTTTTGCAGATGTAGGTTTCTTGCCTGGGCTTTGTGGTTTTTCTCTGGCAGCACCTACACAACAGCACACAGGACATGGTGGTGGAGTGACCCTCAGTCAACCAACTGGAGGGAAGGAAACACCAAAGAAAGACCCAACAACAATAAAAACACAATTACATTACAGAGCCAACATAAATGGCATAAAGGGCACCTAAAGAGCATTAAGTTCAGGAGATCAAGGAGACTGCACCACTAAATCTCACAGGCCTCCTATCATAAAAATTCACACCACAAACTCAGGGAGTCAAAATGGATTAATTTAAGAAGGGGAAATATACAAGAAGAATCTCACAGATAATGGGAAGACAAAGAAACAACCCCAAAATGAAAGGAAAAAAAAGAATCCTTAGAAAGAATGCTAAATTAAATACAGGCAAGTCAACTATCAGATATTGAGTTCCAGGCAATGATTATAAAAAAAAGCTCAATGAGTTCACTGAGAACTACAGGGAAACTATAAGGAAGTTTCACAGACTATATCAGCATCAAATAGGTCATAGAAATAACCAACAAGAGTCAAGAGGAAATTAAGGATACAATTTCTGAATTAAAGAACACAGTAGAAGGCATCAAAAGCAGGTTAGGTGAAACAGAGGATGGAATAAGTGAGCTGAAAAATAAGGTAGAAAAAACTCTCAGAAAGAGCAAGAAAATAAAATAAGACTCAGAAAGAATGAAGGGTTAAGGGAAATGAATGATAACATGAAACATAATAATATCCATATAATAGGAATATCAGAAAGAGAAGATGAGCAAAGAATAGAAATCCTGTTTGAAAAATTAATGATGGAAAACTTCCCTAATTTGATGAGAGAAAAAGTTACACAATTCCATGAAATACAGAGAGTCCCAATCAAGAGGAAACCAAAAAGACCCACTTCAAGACACATCATAATTAAAATGGCAAAATTCCTAAACAGCAAAACAAGCAAGCAAAATATAACCAAAGACACAGAAATAGAGAACAGGCTGACAGAGACCAGAGGGGAGAGAGGAGGGAATTTCAGGGGAAAAGGTTTACAGGAACAAGTATAAAGGGCACATGGACAAAAACTAAGGAGGAGATAAAAATGGGAGGAAGATGAGGAGGGCTGGGATGGGAGTAAAAGACAGAAAACTACTTGAACAACAATTAAAATAAAATAATTTAATAAAATGGCAAAATTCCAAGACAAAGAAAGAATCTTAAAGGCAGCAAAGGACAAACATAAAGTAACATACAAGGGAGCCTCTATAAGGCCAGCAGCTGACTCCTCAGCAGAAAATTTACAAGCCACAAGACAATGGCAAGAAATATTCCAAGTAGCCCTGGCTGGTATAGCTCAGTGGATTGAATGCGGGCCTGTAAACCAAAGGATTGCAGTTCAATTCCCAGTCAGGATACATGCCTAGGTTGCAGGCTATATCCCAGCAGGGGACACACAGGAGGCAACCATACATTGATATTTCTCTCCCTCTCTCCTTCCCTTCCCCTCTAAAGATAAATAAATAAAATCTTAAAGAAAGAAATATTCCAAGTAATGACAGGCAGATGCCAGCAACCAAGAATACTCTATCCAGCAATACTCTCAATTAAAATGGAGGGTGAAATAAGGTGCTTCCCAGACAAAGAAGGCTAAAGGAATACACCCCCACCAAATCAGTATTGTAAGATATGCTAAAGGAACTGCTTTAAGAAGAGGAAGAAAAACAGTGAGAGAGAAAGGAACAAAGGTACAAAGGGAGTAAAACAGCAATGAATAAGTACCTATTAATAATATCCTTAATTTAAATGGATTAAATTCTCCAATCAAAAGACATATTGTAGCTGAAAGTATAAGAACATATGACCCACACACATAATGCCTACAAGAGACCCACCTCAAAACAAAAGACCTACACAGACTGAACTTGAGGATTGGGAAAAAATATTCTAAGCAAATGGACAGAAAAAAAAAGCCAGCATAGTAATGCTTATATCTGACAAACTAGTCTTCAGAACAAAGTGCATAAAATCAGACACAGAAAGCCACTTCATAATACACAAAGGTAGAATCTATGAAGAAGACATAAAAGTTATAAACTTATATGCACTCAAAATAGACACATCCAAATTTATAAGGAAGTTCTTGGAGGGCTTTAAGAAAGGTATAGATGGGAACACAATTATAGTAGGGGCTTTTAACACCCCACTATCAACAATGGTTAGGTCTTCCAGACAAAATATCAACAGGGATATTGTGGAACTGAACAATGCATTAGATCAAATGGACTTAACTGATTACATATATAACTGATATATATATATATATATGTATCAGTTATATATGTAATCAGTTATATATATATATAATCAGTTATATATAATCAACCAGTTATATATATGTAGGAAACAGAGTACACATTCTTTTCTAATGCACATGGAACATTTTCATGGATAGGCCAATGAGAGGACATAAAAAAGAAGCAACAAATTCAAGAAAATTGAAATCATATCAACTATTTTCTGTGGCTACAAAGGATTAAAATGAGAAGTCAATCTTAAGGAAAAAAATTCAAAAAGGTCAAATTCATGGAGACTGAGTAGCATACTATTAAATAAACAATGAATGGGTAACTAATGAGATCAAGGAAGGAATCAAATGGTTAGGGAAACAAATGAAAATGAACACATAGTAGTCCAAAACCTACAGGATACAACAAAGGGAGTCTTGAGAGAGAAGTTCATAGCAATAAGGGCCTACCTAAAAAAGATAGAAATATTTCAAGTAAACTACCTAATCCTACAACTACAAGAATTGGAGGAACAACAACAAAGAAAGCCCAGAGAGAGTAGAAGAAAGGAAATAATCAAGATCAGAGCAGAATTAAATGACATAGACTAAAAACCAATTTGAAGAATCAATAAATCCAGGAGCTGGTTGTTTGAAAAATTAACAAAATTGACAAACCTTTCAACAGACTCATCAAGAAAAAAAGAGAGAAGACCCAAATAAATAAAATCAGAAGTGAAAGAGAATTTATAGCTAATACCACAGAAATTCAAGGGATTGCAGGAAATTTCTATGAACAATTACATGACAAGAATTTTTTAAATTTTTTATTTTATTTTAATTGTTATTCAAGTACAGTTTTCTGTTTTTTACTCCCGTCCCAGTCCACCCCCCTCCAATGCTCCCTAGCATCCTCCCATTTCCACCCCCCTTAGTTTTTGTCCATGTGTCCTTTATACTTGTTCCTATAATCCCTTCCCTTTTTCCCTTGAAATTCCCTCCCCTCTCCCCTCTGGTTACTGTCATCCCATTTTCTATTCCAAAGTCTTTGGGTATATTTTGCTTGCTTGTTTGTTTTGTTGCTTAGGTTCCTCTTAAAGGTGAGATCATATGGTATCTGTCTTTTACCGCCTGGCTTATTTCACTCAGCATAATGCTTTCCAGTTCCATCCATGCTGTTGCATAGGGTAGGAGCTCCTTCTTTCTTTCTGCCACATAGAATTACATTGTGTATATGCACCATAGTTTTTTGATCCATTCATTTACTGATGGGCATCTAGGTTGTTTCCAACACTTGGCTATTGTAAATTGTGCTGCTATGAACATTGGGGTGCATAGGTTCTTTTGGAATGGTGTTTCAGGGTTCTTGGGATATAATCCCAGCAGTGCAATTGCTGGGTCAAAAGGCAGTCCATTTTTAGTTTTCTTAGAAAATTCCATACTGTTTTCCATAGTGGTTGTACCAGTCTGCAATCCCACCAACAGTGAACTAGGGTCCCCTTTTCTCCACAACCTCTCCAACACTTGTTTGTTGCTTTGTTTATAATGGACATTCTTACCGGTATCAAGTGGTATCTCATTGTGGTTTTAATTTGCATTTCTCTGATGGCCAGAGATATTGAGCATGTTTTCCTGTGTCTCTTAATTCTCTGTATGTTCTCCTTGGAGAAATGTCTGTCCAAGTCCTTTGCCCATTTTTTAATTGGGTTGCTTGTCTTCTTGGAGTGGAGTTGTGTAAGTTCTTTGTATATTTTTGAGATTAAACCCTTGTCTGAGGTATCCTTGGCAAATATGTTTTCCCATATAGTTGGTTCTCTTTTTATTTTAATGCTGTTTTCTTTAGCTGTGTAGAAGCTTTTTATTTTGATGAGATCCCATTTGTTTATTCTTTCCTTTATATCACTTTCTCTGGGGGATATATCAGTAAAAATGTTGCTGCGTGAGATATCTGAGATTTTCCTGCCTATGTTCTCCTCTAGGATTTGAATGGTGTCACGGCTTATATTTAAGTCTTTCATCCATCTTGAATTTATTTTTGTGTATGGTGTAAGTTGGTGCTCGAGTTTCTTTCTTTCTTTCTTTCTTTTTTTTTTTTTTTGCATGTAGCTGTTCAGTTCTCCCAACACCATTTGTTGAAGAGGTATTTTTACTCCATTTTATGGTGTTGCCCCCTTTGTATATGACAAGAAATTTGAAAACCTGGGTGAAATGAACAAATTTCTAGAAAGATATAGTCTCCCAAAACTGAACCAAGAAGAATCAGAAAGCCTAAAGAGTTGGATAACAGCTGGTAAAATTCAATCAGTAATCAAAAGACTCCTAGCACACAAAAGCCCTGCACTGGACAGTTTCACATGAGAATTTTATACATTTAATGAAAAGCTAACCCCTATCCTTTTCAGACTATTCCAAAAACTCCAAGAATAGGGATGACTCCCAAATTCATTTTATTAGGTTAGCATCATTCTAATCCCCAAACACAAAAAGACACAACATAGAAAGAAAACTACAGGCCAGTATCGCTGACCAATATAGATGCTAAAATACTCAACAAAGCACTGGTAAACCTCATCCAGCAATATGTCAAAAAGACCATACACCATGATCAACTGATATTCATCCCAGAGATGCAAAGATGCTACAATAGTTACATACCAATAAATGTAATATATCACATAAACAAAAGGAGAGACAAAAAATCAAATGATCATATCAATAGAAGAGGAAAAAGCATTTGACAAATTGCAGTACCCATTTATGATAAAAATACTCAGCAAAGTGAGTGTAGAGGGAACATACCTCAACATAATAAAAGCCATATATGAAAACCTTACAGGCAACATCATACTCAATGGACAAAAACTAAAACCATTCCCACTAAGATCAGGAACAAGACAATACTGCCTGCTTTTACCACTTCTATTAAAAATAGTATTGGAAGTCCTAGCCACACCAATCAGAAAAGGAAATGAAATAAAAGGCATATGAATAGGAAAGGAGAAAGTAAAACTGTCATTGTTTGCAGATGACATGATAGTGCACATAGAATACCCTATAGACTACCAAAAAACTATTCAACTTAATATTTGAATTTTGCAAAATGGTGGGGTACAAAGTCATTATTTAGCAATTGAAGATTTCTGTATACCAACAATGAAATATCATAAACAGAAATCAAGAAAAAAATCCCATTTGCTACAGCAATAAGAAAAATAAAATACTTAAGAATAGACATATCTAAGGAGGTAAGACCTGTACTGAGGAAACTATACAACACTGAAGAATGTAATTGAGGAAGACAGAAAGAAATGGAAGCATGCACCATGTTCATGGATTGGAAGAAATAACATCATTGAAACATTCATACTAACCAAATCAATTTATAGAATCAATGCAGTCCCATTTAAAATATCAATGACATATTTCACATATATGGAAACATATTTTAAAAAATATTGAATTATAAATAACCATGTATAGCTGCAGTAATTTTGAGAAAGAAAAACAAAGTAGGAGGGATCATGATACATAATATAAAACTGTACTACAAGTCCACTGTAATCAAAGAAGCCTCATACTGGCATAAGAATAGACAAATAGACCAAAGGAACAGAATAGAGAGTACAGAAATAAACCCATCTATGGTCAATTAATACTTGACAACCAAGGACAGAAGCATAAAATAGTAAATATTGACTCTTCAACAAATGGCGTTGGGAGATTTGGACAGGTGCATGCAAAAAAAAAAAAGAAAGAAAGAAAAGAAACTCGACCACCAACTTACACCATCCACAAAAATAAATTCAAGATGTATCAAAAACTTAAATATAAGCTGCCACACCATAAAATGCCTAGGGAACATAGGTAGGAAGATGTCAGATATTCCACCCATCAATATTTTTACCAATAGTTCCCTTTGAGCATGGAAACAATGCAAATAACAAATGGGACTTCATCAAAACAAAAAGCTTCTGCATGGCTAAAGAAAACATAAGCAAAATGAAAAGGGAACCAAGTGTATGGGAAAATATATTTGCCAATGATACCTTGGACAACATTTGATCTGTAAAATATATGAAGAACTCACATGAATCCACTCCCAGAAGAAAAACACCCCAATTAAAAAATGGGCCATGGAGCTGAACAGACACTTCTCCAAGGAGGACATACAGAGGTCTCGGAGACATATGAAAGGATGTTCAGCATCATTAGCCATCAGATAGATGCAAATTAAAACCACAATGAGAGACCACCTCACACCAGTCAGAATGGCCATTGTAAACATATCAACAAACGAGTTTTAGAGAGGTTGTGGAGAAGTGGGAACCCTAGTACACTGTTGGTTGGAATGCAAAATGGTACAGCCACTCTAGAAAACAGTATGGAATTTCCTCAAAAAACTAAAAATGGAATTTCCTTTTGATCTTGCAATTTTACTGGTGGATATGCAACCTAAGAATCCTGAAGTACCAATTTGAAAGAACCTGTACACTCCGATGTTCATAGAAGCATAATTTATAAGATCAAGTTTTGGAAGCAACCTAAGTGTCCGTCAGTAAATGAGTGGATCAAAAACTATGGTTCATTTACTCTATAGAATACTATACAACAGAAAAAAAGAAGGAGCTCCTACCCTTCACGACATCATGGGTGGATCCAGAGAGCATTATGCTAAGTGAAATAAGCCCAGGTGGTGAAAGACAAATGCCTATAAACAGAACCTAGTAAGTAAAAGGTGCAAGCAAAATATAACTAGAGGCATTGAAATAAAAAAACAGCTGACAATAACTAAAGTGGTGGGGATAACAAAGAGAAAATGAGTAAGAGTTGCCAACAAACATGTATAAAGGACACATGGACAAAGCCAAAGTAGGGATGGTGGGGTGGACCAGAATGGTGCGAGGAAATGAAGACAACTCTACTTGAACAGCAATTTTAAAAGATGTAATAAAAAAGATGGAGGAGGGAGATGATGAACCAATACATGTAGATGGCTGCTAGAAATTAAAAAAGGCAAGTAAAAAGCAAGAGCCTTTCCTAACACCAGCAGAAATGAACACAAGCCTGAATATCCCAGATTCTTTTTATCCATGTACATGAATATGTTTTATTTATCTTCTCTCCACAGGTATGATGGAGTGCCTCTGCATTGTCACTGAGTTTTTCTTACTGGGTTTTTAATTTTTTATTTATTTTTATTATTTATCTATTACAGTTTTTCCCACCTATTCTCCCTTTTTCAACTACCACCTTGTCTCACCTTCTTTCCTCCCTAAGTCAACTGCCATATTGTTTTCTGTGTCCATTCATGTGTTGTTTATTTTTTTAGCTTTGATTAAATTCATCCTATCTTCTTTTTAGTTTTTCTCTTTCTGTGCCTAGTCATTCTCTGTAGCAATGCCATTATTTTCTATGTCATCTGCCTGGATCAAAGCTTTTGAACACCAATATACTTCTTCTTTGACAGTCTCTCAATATCACAGACTTTTTAGATCTTTGTCATCCTACCAGTATGCTTATAAGTCTTTCTGTGACCAGAATAATATTCTTCATCTGTTGTGCCATTCAAATTTTCTTTTGTGGTTTTGTTTTACTAGTTGTTTGCTTTTGGGAGTTATGGGTTATAATTTTTATATTGCCTCTTTTACCATCTACCTTACCCCATCATTATGAATAAAAGGTGTGTAGAAAATTTGCGGCTCCTATGAAAATGGAATATTTTTGTCTTCACAATAAATTTAGATTCTGCTTTCAAGGTCAACTATTACTTTCATGACATCTCGCCAATTATTTGTCTGGCTTGTATCAATGCAAATATTTTAATTAATAGGTCCCTTACAGCATGGAAACAATGGAAGGACTTATTCATGAATCTGTCATATTTATCTTGGGGTTCTTGTACTTGTGGTCTCATTTTTGTTTATTTGTGTTTTTTGTATCAGTATTCTTATAACTATTCTGAAGATATCCTCTTCAGGGGCAGAGGAAGCTTTTTCCACCTATGCCTCTCACCTCACTGTTATTATTCACTGTTATTCACTGTTATTTACAACTATGCTTTCGGCATCTACCTGAGACCAATGGCAAATTCTGTGTCCAACAAGAATAGGATTGTAATGGGGATGCTTACTAGTCACTTAATTAATAAACCTCATAGTGTATAGTCTCAGAAACAAGAAGGTCCACGTTCCTATTTAAAAATGTTGGACAAGAAAGAATATCTAAAATTATATAATTAAATAGTATTATATTTTAGATTGTGAAAATTAATGACTTCTTTGTCATATATACATTATTCCTGTAAATGAGCCATTGAAAAAACCCTATAAGATTCATGCCATAAAATATGATTTTCTCCTCACTATTCCTTTAATTCTAATATGCAGGATAATATTTTTTATTTTTTAGAAGAAATCTCAGGAAGCTCCTCAAATTTAAATGCTCATTGTTGTTCAATAATTAAATGTCTAAATTATATTTAAAGTTAAAAATGTTCTGTTCTCCTGGTGTTGGTTATGAATCCTACATTGGGACAAATGGAGGTTGACTTGTATAATAGCCCTGACAGCAATCACATCTTTCTCTGCTAACTTCAATTTCTGGCACATCAGGGATTGTATTGATGAGAAGTAAATGAATGGAAGAACATTTCTATTTCACTTTTGTCATGCTCTGATATACTCTCAGGGCTTTAGAGACATATACTGAGTCTTTCTTGCTTGTGGAGATTTCCTGGGGATTGGAAATAATCCCCTACTAGGAGTTTTTACTATATTAGTTATGTCATAATTGTAACTGTGTCTAGGTGACAGCTTGTAAACTTGCTTCTCTGAATTCTGAGAATCAGTTGCTTTTCTGGGTCATATTTCTTCTGAAGATCTTATTTGGGAAAATTAATTTTAAGTGATTCCAGAATGACTTTTTTTCCTATGGCCTGTATCTGATCTAAAATAAAATTCTGTACATTCTTGCCACAATAGCCAATTAAAGTGCAGACATCTTTTTCTCTGTTGTGGTACTTCATGCCAATAGCCACAAACTCCTACATTTATATTTGGGATTTAATATCAGCCAACTGTATTCCTTTGTCTCAGATGACATATATCAAAGTCTTGAAGAAACACCCCAATTTTAGGGGATATAAAATATTAAAAATTTTAATAGTTTCCTCCAAAAAATCTATTTTTGTTTATTTCTAAATGGACATTTTTATTTTTTTTAGCATAGTTAGCACATTTTCTTTACTCAGCTTTTTTTTATCTTACTTGAAAACAAAAAAGAAACATATGAAAGGGGTGAAAAAGTGGTTGAGAGGATGGGTGAAAAGGGAGAAAAGATTAAGAAGCACAAACTGATAGTTACAAAATAGTCACTGAGATGAAAAGTATAGCATAGGGAATGTATTCAGTAATAATGTAATAACTATATGTTTTTCAAGAGGGTTACTAGATTTATATGGGCGATCATTGCCTAAGTTACATAAATGCCTAATTACTAGGTTTTACATCTAAAATGAATATAATATTGTATATAAACTTTTATTAGAATATAAAAATATTTAAATATATATGAAGGTAAAATAATAAAAATAGAGTTAAGTGGTTCAGATAAGTTTGGCTAGAATCAAAAGTCACCAACAATTGCCCTGGCCAGGTGCTCAGTTGGTTGAAGCATTGTCCCATACATTAATAGACTGAGGGTTAAATTATTGATAGGACACCTAGCTAGGCTGTGGTTTCAATCATTGGTCAGGGTAAGGCAACCAATGTTTCTCTCTCACATCAACATTTCCCTTTCTCTCTTTCTCTCTGTGTCTACTTTTCTCTCTGTGTATAATTAATAAACATCATCAGGTGAAGATTAGAAAAAGAATAATTAATAATTGGCCTTGGCTGGTGTGGCTCAGTGGATTGAATGCTAGCCTGTGAACCAAAACATTGTAGGTTCTGTTCGCAGTCAGGGCACATGCCTGGGTTTGGAGCCAGGTCTTTAGCAGGGGGCTTGTGAGAGGCATCTACACATTGATGTTTCTGTCCCTCTCTCTCTCCCCCTCTCTAAAAATAAATACATAAAATCTTTAAAAAAAAGAAAAACAATCATCAATATTTGGTTTCATAAGGAGGTTTAATTACTCTGCAAACTCCTAAAATTGTAAGAAAGTTTCCCCAATATGTGCATAAGGATAATTTCATTTATTGAATATATAGCTTTAAATAGATTCCCAAATAAATATCTGTTTCAATACATTGCCAGGATGATAAAGGTGATTAGACGTTGCCATAACACTGGTCAGACCAAGTATTTGACACTTTTTAGAAGAAAATAACTTTCTGGATTCAATACTTACCAGAAAAAAACATCATAACATCTTATTCTAGAGGAAAAACAGACAGGCAGTAGCATCACATGATATAAAAAGGGAGGTTTTTCTATATTATTTTCACTTGGGGCATATTTCTTTTTCTCCCTATTTTGGCTACTTCTCTGTATTGTTTGTGTGTGTTAGGTAGATCTGCTACATCCCAGTATTGGTAGGCTGATTTTATGTAATAGTTGTCTTGTGGATCTCTGTGGTTCAGTCTTCCTGATTACCCTAACTAGGTGCTCCAGGAATGCCTCTCATGTGGGCTATGAGACCTCTTCTGTTGTAGTTTATTTAGAATTTCTTGCTATTGGCCTATCCATGGGTAGGCTTGGCTCTAAAGCTATCTGAATGTGAGTATAGACCCCTACCTCCGTGTACAAGCTACTATGAGTGGGCTGATATCACAAAATGGAATTCACTCAAGAAGTGCCTGGTTCCTGCCAAGATCTTATTTGGATATGCTGCTTGTGAATCTAATTGTGTCATGCTCTAGTGTGGTCGGAAGCTACAAGTGTGCTGGTTCTGGAGTATCTTGGGAGAAACTTTGGTAAATGTCAATGTTTGATGCTGCTTGTGACCAGCTTTGGGCTACCTATTGAGAGCTGCAAAGCTATCCATAGTTGGTGGCTGCTTCTTCTGGTCCTGGATGCATGTGGGAGGTAACAAGCTGTGTAGAAAGTCTGGCTTCTGCCAGTACCAATCCTGGGTCATGGTAGAAAAAGGTCTAGCCAATTGAAGATTTGCCTCCCCCATCCCTGCCCGCTGACTTCCAGTTATGCTCAGTTACTGAAAGAGCATCTGGTGTTACAAAAGTTACTTGAGACAGATTCTGAGTCACCAGATAGGGGGTTTGTGGTGTTTATAAGGTTAATTACAGGTTAAACTTGGCACCAGTGCTGGCTCTGAGGTCACTCAACAAATATTTCATGATATACAAAATACAGCCACCTCAGCCTGGGGCCTGAGGACCTTTGTGGTATAGCGGGCTCTCAGAGAGTCATCATGGTTGGGCCAGTAGAGATTGTCAGGCTTAAACAAATTAAGCTGTGGCCCTGTGGAGGGAACATTCTTCACAGGAATATTGGTGCCTTTCACAGCATGTAGGTAAAAATGACATTTGCCCTAAAACTGCATGACTCAGTCTCTTTTTTATGTATTTCTGACACTCCCTGAGTATGCCTAGACCTCCATGAGAGCTTTTTAAGAAGGCTGCAATGCAGCATCAGTCTGGTCACAGTAATCAGATTTTATGCATAATATGAACTTGGCAGAGCAGGGCCACAATGAGATGAAAGGATGGAGTTAGTGCATCTCCTCAGGTAGATAGTGTAGGGCATCTGCACTTGTCAGTCACATGGGAAAGTCAGCTCTTGCCTCAAAGCCACTCTACTCATTCTCTACCTGTGCATCTTCTGACATTTCTTGAGTTTGCCTGGACCTCCTCAAAATCTTTCAAGAAAGGCTGTGATGTGGGCCCAGGCTGGCAGCATCTAGCTGATCAAAGAGCAGTAGCTTGATGTAAATTTCTAGGTTTTTTTTTTTTTTCAGTAGTAAATGGGATTGTTTTCTTTGTTTCTCTTTCTGGTAGTTCAATGTTGATGTAGAAAAATACCATAGATTTCTGAATATTGAATTTGTATCTTGCTACTGAGCTAAATTCATTTATTAGGTCTAGTAGTTTTCTCATGGAGCCTATAGGGTTTTTATGTATAATATCATGTCATATGTGAATAATGACAACATTATTCCTCTTTTACTATTTGAATGCCTTTAATTTCTTTTTTTCTTGTCCAATTGCTGAGTCTAGGGCTTCCTGTATTAACTTAATAAGAGTGGTGATAGTGGACAGCTCTGTCTCATTCCTGATCTTAAGGGAAATGCTTTTAAGTTTTGCCCATTGAGTATTTTATTGGCACCAGGTTTGTCATATTTGGTCTTTATTAAGTTGATGTACACATCCTTTATTCTCACTTTGCTGTGTTTTTAATCATAAATGGGTGCTGGATTTTATCAAATGCTTTTTGTGCATCTGTATATGATCATGTGATTTTTATCTTTTATTTGTTTATGTAATGTATCACTTTTTGCAGGATTTACTTTTTAAAAAATGTTTTTATTGTTCAATTACAGTTGTCACCATCTTCCCCATTACTTTCACCTGCCCTACTTACCTCACACCTCCCACATTCTATCTTCCCCCCAACCTGTGTTCTTTATCCTTGGGCACTTTATATATGTTCCTTGACTTGACCCTTCCTCTTCTTTTCCCCATTATCCCCCTCCCCTCTTATTACTGACAGTTTTTTCTTTATTTTCATGTCTCTGGTTCTATTCTACTTAGTTCTTTGTTTGGTTGATTAAGTTCCAATTATAGGTGAGATCATATAACATTTGTCTTTCACGACCTGGCTTATTTCATTTAACATAGAACTCTCCAGTTCCATCCATGGATTTGAGAAGGGTAGGAGTTCCTTCTTTCTTTCTGCTACATTATATTCCACTTTGTAAATGTACCAGTTTTTGATCCACTTGTTTACTGATTGGCACTTTGCTATTGTAAATACCATCACTATGAACACAGGGGTAAGTAAGTTCTTTTGGATTGGTGACTTGGGATTCTTAGGGTACATTCCCAGCAGCAGAATCACTGGGACAAAGGTAGTTTCATATTTAGTTTTTTAAAGGAAATTCCATACTGTTTTCCACAGTGTCTGCACCAGTCCACATTGCCACCAATAGTGCACCAGGGTTTACTTTTCTCTACATCTTTGCCGCACTTGTTGTTTGTTGATTTATTAATGATGGCTATTTTAACTGGTGTGAGGTGATATGGCTGGCATTATGGTTTTAATTGGCATCTCTCTGATGGCTAGTAATGCTGAGGATCTTTACATATGTCTATAGGCCCTCTGTATGTCCTCCTTAGATAAGCGTCTGGTCAGGCCTTTTCTCATTTTTTTTTTACTGAATTGTTTGTCTTTCTGTGGTGGAGTTGTGTGAGTTCTTTATATATTTTGGAGATCAAACCCTTGTCTGATGTATCATTGGGAAATATGTTCTCCCATATAGTTGGTTCCCTTTTCATTGTAATGATGGTTACTTTAGCTATGCAGAAGCTTTTTGGTTTGATGTAGTCCCATTTATTTTTCCTTTATTTCCCTTGCCCTAGGAGGTATTTTGGCAAAAATATTGCTACAGGCGATATCTGAAATTTCCCTGACTATATTCTCCTCTAGGACTTTTATGGTGTCAGAACTTATATTTAAATCTTTTATCCATTTTGAGTTTATTTTGGTGTGTGTAAGTTGGTGGTCAAGTTTTATTTTTTTGCATCTCCTAGACCATTTTTTGCAACACCACTTATTGAAGAGGCTATCTTTACTCCACTGTATGCTCATATTCCCTTTGTCAAATATTAATCGACTGTATAGAATTGCTTATAATACTGGTTTGGTGATGATGAACTCCTTCAGATTTTTCTTGTTTGAGAATATTTTTTAAACTTTAAAATCTTCATAATAGCTAGGTAGTGTAATCTTGGTTGTAGGTCCTTGCTTTCTATCATTCTGATTTTTCATGCCAATCCCTTCTGACCTGCATATTTCTGTTCAGAAATTAGCAGGAAGTCTTATGGAAGCTCCCTTGTAGATTATAAATTGCCTTTTCTCTTGTTTCTTTTTAATATTCTACTTCTGTTTTAACTTTAGTATTTTAATTATGTTGTCTCCTGGAATGGGCATATTTGTGTTATTCTGGTTTTTCACTCTTTGCCATTCCTGAATTTGTATGTCTGCTTTCTTTTTTATGTTTGGGAAGTTTTCAGTAATTATTTTTAATAATTTTTAGTTATTTGTTCTCTCTCTTTTTCTTCTGGTAATCATATATTGTAAACAATGTTATGCTTGATGTTGTTCCAGTAGTCACTTAAATTATCCTAATCTTCTTCTTCTTCTTCTTCTTCTTCTTCTTCTTCTTCTTCTTCTTCTTCTTCTTCTTCTTCTTCTTCTTCTTCTTCTTTTCTTCTTCCTCTTCTTCCTCTTCTTCTTCCTCTTCTTCTTCTTTTTTCTTTTCCAAATCAGTTACTCAGTCCTCTACTTTATCAAATTTGCTGTTGATTCAGTATAATGTATTCTGGGTTTCACTTATTGTGTCCTCCCTTTATGATGTTTTTTAAAATGGTTTCTATCCGTTTGTGTAAGTCATCACAGAGTTTATCTATTTTTTCTCTAAGTTCACTGAACATTCTTGTAACCAGTGTCTTGAAATTTGTAGCTGGTAGATTGCTTGCCTCTATTTGTTTAATATTTAATCTTCATTGTATTTTTCCATTATCATTTACTCCTCTTTCCTCCCTCCCCCAGCAATCACTGCACTATTATCCATGTTCATGGGTACTTTTTCCTTTTTGTTCAATCATTATATCCTTTTTGTACACCCTGACATCCTTTAGCTGTCATCCTGCTCTCCATCCATGAGTCTGTCCCCATTTTCCCTACCTCTGTTTTATTTAGATATTTTTCTGTAGTTTTGTTTTCTCCTTTCATTTGGAACATGTTTCTTTGTCTCTTGTTTTGGCTGCCTCCTTGTGTTTGTTCACCTGTGTTTGATATATCTACTATATCTCTTGGTCTAACATAGTCATCTTATGTAGTAGGTATCCCATGAAACCTAATGGCAGAGTCTTTCATATCATCTGAGCCTGGTGCACCATGGGTGTCTTTTGTGTTGGTTTTGTGTGTCCTGCTCTTGTAGTTGATCCTTGATTGTTATTGGCACATAAGTGGGTAGGATTGACCCTCAGGCTTACTGGCTGTGAGGCTTGGCCATAGCAGATAAGCTGTTGTACAGAGGTTGATCACATAGAGTTGGATTTTCTTTAGTGGACTTCTTGTGCCTATGAAGTCCGCCCTTTGGGTGTGTTATTTTTGCAGCTAACAGCATGGTGTTTGGGGTTGATTTGAAGCCAGCCACCAGGGATTTTGGTTTTGGAGTCTCTTGGGAGGGGCTACAGCAGTCCAAGTTCAGCTGCTGCCTTTGTGTGGTCCTGGGCCACTTGGTAGGAGTTACAAATGATTTAAAGTTGTTACAAATGATTTAAAGGAGTTACAAATTATTTAAGTGCTCACGCTGGGCTTGGAGGTACTTAGGTTAATCTATGATGTGAACTGAGGTTAGCTGCCCCTTGTTCAGGGCCAAGGGCTGCTTAGCAAAAGGTATAGGATACACAAAGCCTAGACAATGCTTGTTTAGGGTTTTGTACTTTTTAAGAGATTTTAGGAAGGTCTACAACCTGTGCCAAGGCTGACCACTTGTGTAAGATAGCTGCTGAAGGAATTTCATAACTGTGTGTGTTCTGGATGGAGTGAGGTCTCAGGGAATTTATCAGGGTAGGTTGAATGGTATTAGCCAGGGTAATAAAGGTTCATATATGGCACCTGCCTGGACTTGCATTCTGGGTAGGGGGAGGGCTCAACAATGTAACAATGGTACCTGTCCACAGTTGCCCCTCCAGCCCTTTCAATGAAACCAGGCAATTCATCTGTTTCCTGTATGTTCCTGATACTTTTGAGCTGCAGTGTCTTCACTAGAACTTAGTGTATGTGTACACACATGAGTCTACAGATGCTCTTTTATTACTCCTGGATAAAATTACTGCTGGTTTTAGTAGCCAGATATTGTGAAGACTTCTCTTCCAAGTACTGGTTCTTTGGGCTGGGGAGGTTGGTGTTGGGCTGGAACTCCTTGCTCCTCAAGGGGTACCTCCACAGCCAAGCTATCCCTCCAGTTTTATAACTGCCACACGTGTGTGTGACCATACCATTTTACTTCTTTTCCTCTTCTAACATTTCAGTCTGGGTTCTTTATATCCTTAGTTATAGGAGTTCTGTTCAGCTAGTTTTCAGGTGGTCCTCAAGTCATTATTCTACAATTGATTTGTAATTTTATGTAGTTGTATGAGGAGGCAATCCTAGCTTTTACCTACTGTACCATCTTGACCAGAAGTCCCTGATACACTGTTTTTAATAACATTTTTTTCTTTCAATATGTTTTTAAACTTTATTGGCATTAGCCTAGTCACATTGTATTATCATATTTTAATCATCTGTAAGATCTTAACTAATATTCTCTTTTTCATTTTTTAGAACTGTTTTTTCTTTATTTCTAATCAGTCCTTTTAAGGATTTATTCATTTCTTTAAGAATTTAAATACACAAATTCTAGTACTGCTAGCTTTAAACAATTTTTATATTATTTATGTTTACCATTAACATCTTTATTATGGTCTTTATGCTTTTTGCTTTTTGGTTAATTTTATCTATTACCAAAAAATGCTTACATTTAAAAAAACACATAATTCAATATACAGATGTATCACAGAATTGTACACTTTAACCTATATAATTTAACCTAACTCACCCCCAATAAATTTAATTTAAAACACAGATTATGCTTTGAATACTTACTTATTCTACAGTATAAAAACTTAAGTCCAGCCCTGGCTGGTGTAGCTCTGTAGACTGAGCATGGGCCTATGAACCAAGGGATCATGGTTTGATTCCCAGTCAGGGCACATGCCTGGGTTGCAGGCCAGTTCCTAGTAGGGGACGCACGAGAGGCAACCACATGTTGATGTTTCTCTCCCTCTCTCCTTCCTTTCCCCTTTAAAGATAAATAAATAAAAACAAAATCTTAAAAAAAAACAAATCCAGAGAAGATGGAGGCAAGGTAGGTGGGAGCTGAACCCACTGCTAGTACACCCAAATGAAACATCTAGCCAATCTTCTGAAGAACAGAGTGAAAAGCCAATGAAATCCTAGTTTATATGAAGTTTGGGAGCCCAAATTATAGAGGATGTTGAAGAACAAATGGTAAAGAGATTGCATTGGGACGACAAGGTCCCTGGGACTGACGCGGGTTCTAAGGCTGCTGCAGTCCCCAAAGTGGCATCAGGCACCAGCCAGGGTAGGTGGTTGTGGCAGGACTTTTGGAGGAGAGCCAGATCAGCAATTGTACCCCCACAGCTCCCTTCCCTACCAAAATAGGGAAGGCAGCCCTGCACCAGGAGAGACCTGGATGCTTGAAGTCACTGCGGGAAATAAGGACACAGTGGGAGATGCACTCAGGCAGTGTTCCCATGTTGGGACTGTGGTCACTGGCTAGGACATTACCAGAGAAATTGGGGAGCTGGGTGACACATGGAGAAGGCAGAAGAGTTGGGCTGTGATGGACTCTGACCAGGATAGCCTCCAGACTGATCAGAGAGTTGGGCTGTGTGAAAAGCCAGGAGCTTAAAAATGGCAGGTGCAAAAAAGAGGAACTTACTCAAAAAAAGGCTCTCTCTCAACTACTGTTTAAGGAACCCTCACACAGCAGCGGGGCTATGAAAGAGGGAGGAGGAGGGGCACAATTTGCTCCTAAACAGGGCACCCCATGGACTGACCAAAATGGGGCAGCAGGGATTCAGATGTGTAGCAGTCCCCAGAGAGACTTAATAGGGGAGGTAAGCTGCCCTGAAAGGACTTGGAGAGTGCCCAGTATCCAGGTCAGCAAAGAGGGAGGAGGTGAGGTGCAAGTTATTCCTAATTAGTGCACCTCCTGATAGTACAATGTGGTGGATTAAAGGTGCTGTCCTGGTGCAGATGGACAAGGGGGGAACTGCAGCACTCTGAAGGCCTGGGCTGCAGGCTAGGCAACTGTGCATATTGCAGCTCAGACCTAGAAAAAACATCCTCGCAAAAACACTGTAAAGAAAAACAAGTGAAGCCCAGCCCCCACCTGACTATGACATCCAGGAAGACCAGCAGAGCTAGCTTATTGGGTTAAAAGTCAGCATGGAGTATTTTCTTTTTCTCCAAGAGTGAGAAAATAAGATGTAGAGCTGTGAAAGAACCAAGACAGATCCAGAGAAGAATCACAAGTTTAACACCAACAACTGAGAAACTGAGACAAATTTCACTTCGCTATCTGATAGAACCAGCATTTTATTATTTTTATTTTTTGATGTCTTTATTTCTTTGTTCAAAGATTGTATTTATTTATTTTTAGAGAAGGGAAAGGAGAGAGGGAGTGAAACATCAATGTGTGGTTGCCTCCTGTGCACCCTCAACCGGTGACCAGAACCGCAACCCAGGCATGTGCCCCAGACTGGAAATCAAACCTACAACCCCATGATTCACAGGCTGTCACTCAATACACTGAGACACAGCAGCTGGGGAGATATTTGTATTTCTTTTCTTTGATTGTAATTTTTTATTTCTCCTCTGTTTAGATTATTTTGTTTGTTTAATTTAATTGCACTGCTTGACTGGTTTTCCTCATTTTCTCTTCCATATTGCATTTTAATTTTTCTTTTTAACTTCACTTGTATTTCAATAACATACTATTCTTGGAGTTTCACATTATATTTGTTTTATTCAGATCGTATATTTCTTGTCATATTATTGTTTTTCCTGTATTATTGTAAATAATTGTTGTTCCACATTATTTCAAATACAATACAGCACCTCTCCCTGGTCTTGGACAATTCACTACTTTATTGAGCTTTATTACTGTTGTAATTAACTCTATTCTCTCACATACTATGCCTAGATTCTATCCTTTACTCCCACTATATCTCACCATGTAACCTCTCACAAGAGCTCTATTTTGCACTAGAACTCTATTTTTTGGATTCAGCTCACATTCCTTCTCCCCTCTAATAAGATTCTTACCTCTTTTCCCCCATTATAAAAAGTGGCCAGTTGGGTGAGATATCAGTTATCACTGTGCTTCTCCAAAGGATCTCCTATCTGTTCTCTACTTCTTGGTACTTTAAATCCTATGGAATACTCTCCTGCTGTCTTAATCCATTTTGCCTATCCCCTGCCACTGATCACATACAAGATAAAGTGGGAGTTGTTAATACCAGTAAACTCTCTAGAGGACAGAACCCATAAACATAGGAACCTCTAACAGGTGAAACTCAAGTACAACAAGAGAGCCCAAACAAACAAATGAAAGACCAACCCTGGAACATCCAGACAAGATCAAAGAGACCATACCACTGAATCCCTCAGAACTTCTACCACAGAAGTTCACCCTACAAAGACAGCTAGCAAAGCACAGAACTGGGAATTGCTGAAACAAACAAAAAGAGTCAGCTAGAATGAGGACACAAAGAAAGAACCTGCAATGGAAATCATTGTAGGACCCCCCACTACAAGAGATAAATGAAATAGAGGCAAGGAAACTATCAGAAATAGTATTTAAAAGAATGGTTATAAGGATGCTCAAGGAACTCACAGACAACTCCAAGGAACTGAGTGAGAACTATAACAGTATGAAAAAGGAAATAGAAACTATAAACAAAGACCAGCAAAAGATGAAGAATACAATTTCTGAAATAAAAAAATGCACTAGAAGGAATTAAAGCAGGCTGGATGAAGCAGAGGACTGAATTAGTGAGGTGTAAGATGTGGTAGAAAGAAACACACTGGTAGAGAAGTTGCACTAAAAAAAGACTCAAAATATGAAGACAGCTTAAGGGAACAAACAGCAAGATATCATGAAACACAACAACATTCAAATTATAGGAATACCAGAAGGAGAAGAAGAGAAGCAAGGGATAGAAATTCTGTTTGAAAAAATAATGACAGCAGACTTCCCAAACCTGGAGAGGGAAAAAGAGAAGGAAGATCAGGAATCAAGATGAATGGAAAGAGACCCAATCCAAGCCACATCATAATCAAAATGCCAAGTTTTAAAGACAAAGAGAGAACCTTAAAAGCAGCAAGGGAGAAACCAGAAGTGGAAAGTAAAATAAGGATTTTCCCAGAAAAAAAGAAGGCTGAAAAAATACACCTCTACCAAACTAGCAGTGCAAGATATACTAAAGGGACTGCTTTAAGAAGAGGAAGTAAAGGAGGGAAAGAGAGTAACAAAGGTACAAAGGGGGAAAATAAGTAAGTACCTATCAATAATAACCTTAAATGTTAATAGATTAAATGCTCCAATGAAAGGACATAGAGTAGCTGAATATATAAGAAAATATGGCCCACTCATATGTTGCCCATGAGAGACCCATCTCAGAAAAGAAGAACTACACAGACTGAAACTCAAGGGTTGGATAAAAAAAGTATTTCAAGCATGGAAAGAAAAAAAAGCTGGGTAGCAATACCTACATAAGACAAAATAAACTTCAAAACAAAGGCCATAAAAGGAGACCCAGAAGGACACTGATCAATACTCAAGGGAAGAATCCATCAAGAAGACATAAACATTATAAACACATATGCACACAATACAGCTGCATCAAAATATATAAGAAAAACCTTGGAGAACTTCAAGAAGTACACTGAGAGAAACACAATTATAGTAGGGGATTTTAATACCCCACTATCAAAATTACAGATTTTCCAAAAAAAAGAAATCAAAAAGGAAATTGTGGCATTAAACAATGCCCTAGATTAAATGGACTTTACTGATATATATATATATATATATACCAGTATACCAGTATATATATATACTGGTATATATATATACCAGTGTGTGTGTATATATATATGTATATGTATATATTATATATAGTATATCTATTATTATAATATAATATAATATAATATATTATATATTATAATTATATTATAATTATATATTATATATATATAATATTTCACCTCCCAAAATCAAAATACACATTATTTTAAATGCACATGGAACATTTTAAAGACAGACTACATGAGAGGACACAGAACAAGCCTCAACAAATTCAAGAAAATTGAAACCATATCAAGCATTTTCTCAGACCACAAGGGACTGAAAAGAGAAGCTAATCTCAAGGGAAAAACCTAAAACACTAAAATTCATGGAGACTGAACAGCATGACATTAAAAAATGAATGGGTTAACAGTGAGACAAATGAAGAAATCAAAAAGATTCTAGAAAAAAGTGAAAATGAACACAAAACAATCCACAACTTATGCAACACAGCAAAGGGAGCCCTGAGAGGGAATTTCATAGTGATATAGGCCTACCTAAAAAAGATAAAAACATTTCAAATAAACAACCTAACCCCATACCTACAAAAACTTGAGGAACAACAACAACAAAAGCACAGGAGAGTAGAAGGAAGGAAATAACCAAGATTAGAGCAGAATTAAACAACATAGGGACTAAAAGAACAATTCAAAAGATCAATAAATCCAGGAGCTGGTTCTTTGAAAACATAAACAAAATCAGAAAGCCTTTAAGCAGACTCATGAAGAAAAAAAAAAAAAAGAGAGGACCAAAATAAACAAAATCAACAATGAAAAAGGAGAGATTGCAACTGACACCACAAGGAATTCAAAGGATTGTAAAAATTACTATGAACAATTATATGCCAAAAAATTTGAAAATCAGAATGAAATGCACAATTTTCTAGTAAAATATTACATTCCAAAACAGAAGGAAGAAAAAGCAGAAAGCCTGAACAGACCAATAACAGCTAATTAAACCAAAGCAGTAATCACAAATTTCTGGGCACACAAAAGCCCTGGACTGGACAGTTTCACAGGAGAATTCTACAACATTTTTAAGGGAGAGCTAACTGCTATCCTTTTCAGACTATTCCAAAAAATACAAGACAATAAAAGACACCCAACCTCTTTTTAGGATAACCAGAATTATCCTAATTTCAAGACCAGGTAAAGACACAACAAAGAAAGAAAACTATAGGCCAATATCTATGATGAACATAAACACTAAAATCCTCAACAAAATATTGGCAAAACACATCCAGCAACACATTAAAAAGATCATACACCATAATCAATTGAGATTCATCCCAGGGACTCAAGGATGGTACAATATTCACAAATCAATAATGTAATACTTCATATAAAAGGAAAGACAAAAATCACATGATCATATCAATAGATGTGAAAAAAGCATTTGATAAGGTACAGCACCCACTTATGATTAAGAAAACCCTCAGTAAAGTGGGAGTAAGAGGGAGCATTCCTCAACATCATAAAGGCCAAATAAACACATAGACCAATGGAACAGAATCAAGAGCCCAGAAATATACTCAAGTCTCTATGGTCAATATTTGACAAAGGGGGCAGCAGCATAAAATAGAGCAAAAACACCCCCTTCAACAAATGGTATTGAGTGACCTGGACAGCTGCATGCAAAAATAGAAACTTGATCACCAACTTAAACCATACACAAAAATTAATTCATGGTGCATAAAATACTTAAATATAAGTTGTGACACCATAAGTGTCCTAGAGGAGGACATAAGCAGGAAAATCACAGATATTCCACACAGCAATATTTTCGCTGATATGTCCCCTAGAGCAAGCGTCATAAAGAAAAGAATAAACAAATGAGATCTCATCAAAATAAAAAGCATCTTCATGGCTAAAGAAAACAACATTAAAGTGAAAAGAGAACCAACTGTTTGTGAAAACATATTGGTAATGATACCTCAGACAAGGGTTTGATCTTCAAAATCTATAAGGAACTCAGACAATTATACTCTAGGAAGACACAACAACCAATTAAAAAATGGGCAAAGGACTTGAACAGATACTTCTCTAAGGAGGACATATAGAGGGTCCAGAGACATATGAAAAGATGCACAGAATCACTAGCCATCAAAGAGATGCAAATTAAACCACAATGAGATATGACTTCACACCAGTCAGAATGGCCATTATAAACAAATCAACAAACATGTGTTGGAGAGGATGCAGAGAAAAGGGAACCCTAGTGCACTGTTGATAAGAATGCAGACTTGTGACTTCCGGCCAAGATGGAGGCATAGGTGGAAACACCATACCTCCTCTCACAACCAAGATTAAGGAGAACAAATATTTATAAACAATAACACAACCAGAACACAGAAAATTGAACTACAGAAGTCCGACAAACATTCAACCAGACCGGTAAGAGGGGCAGAGTCAGCAGCTGGTGGAGAGGGAAAGCGGCAGGAAAACGTGGTGGCTGTCAGGCTTGGGAGCACCGGGCAGCATAGGTGGCATGGAGCTTGCAGACTCCAGACACAGGGAGGAGACAAGCAGAGCACGCAGGGCATGCAGGGAAGTTGGCTAACCGTGGGACACACATTCGCGTGCAGATAAACTAGGCAAGAGAAGGCAGTGAGACAGACCGCACAGCGCAGAGCCCCAGTGACGGGCAATAAAGCCTAAAAACACTGATTGAAAAGGTGCTGGGACAGGCTCCCAGCCTCACAGAAGAGGTCGCCAGGGAGACCCGCAAGGTCCCAGAGTGTGCATAGGGCCTCCCACCTGGGAACCAGCGCCAGAGGGGCCCAGTTTGCTTGGGGGAGGCAGCAGAGGGGACACAAACTCAAGAGAGCACGAACAGGCGCCATTGTTCCCTCTCTGACCCCGCTCCCACAGACAGCCTCACAACTTGGCAACTAGGCTTCCCTGCCCTGGTGAACACTTAAGGCTCCGCCCCTCATACACAACAGGTGCCACCTGACCAAAAATGACTCAAACAGAAGAAAAGCTCAGAGCCCCAGAGCCAATACTTTTAAGCAACCAAGAGATAGCCAACCTATCAGATGCACAGTTCAAAGCACTGGTGATCAGGATGCTCACAGAATTGGTTGATTTTGGTCTCAAATTAGATGAACAAATGAAAGTGTTCATAAGTGAAATGATGGAAAATGCACAGGGAACCAGTAGTGATGGGAAGAAAACTGGGACTCAAATCAATGGAGTGGAGCAGAAGGAAGAAACAAACAACCAAGCAGAAAAGAATGAAGAAACAAGAATTCAAAAAACTGAGGAGAAGCTTAGGAACCTCCAGGACATCTTTAAACGTTCCAACATCTGAATTATTGGAGTACCAGAAGGGGAAGAAGAAGAGCAACAAGTGGAAAACTTATTTGAACAAATAGTAAAGGAGAACTTCCCCAATCTGGCAAAGAAAATAGACTTCCAGGAAGTCCAGGAAGCTCAGAGAGTCCCAAAGAAGTTGCATCCAAGGAGGAACACACCAAGGCACATCATAGTTACATTAGCCAAGATTAAAATGAAGGAGAGAATTCTAGAAGCAGCAAGAAATAAGGGGACAGTTACCTACAAAGGAGTTCCCATCAGACTGTCAGCTGATTTCTCAAAAGAGACCTTACAGGCAAGAAGGGGCTGGAAAGAAATATTCCAAGTCATGAAAGGCAAGGACCTACATCCAAGACTGCTCTACCCAGTAAAACTTTCATTCAGAATGGATGGGCAGATAAAGTGCTTCTCAGATAAGATCAAGTTCAAGGAGTTCATCATCACCAAGCCCTTACTATA
>PVKM010011478.1:0-33190 GCA_004027735.1 Carollia perspicillata
TGTGTTATTGTTTGTAAATATTTGTTGTCCTTAATCTTGTTTGTGAGAGGAGGTACGGTGTTTCCACCTATGCCTCCATCTTGGCCGGAAGTCTGCCTCATTTTTCTGATCTCTAAATACCAGTCTCAGAGAGTTCTGAGACTGAATAATGTATGTAAAGCACCTTGCTTATAGATGGGGTGATAAATTATACTGCTTGTGATTATAACTCATATCAAGCAAGAAATACATATTTTGCCATGTATAATGCATACCCACATTTTCGTGCGCATTATACATGGGATTATCATACCCATTATTATACCCATGGTATGTAATTGGTATACCCACCTGTAATGCGCATCCTTATTTTTCCCTCAAAAAATTGGGCAAAAATGTGCACATTGTACATGGCAAAACATGGTACATGCTAAGTTTTTAGACTAATGCTTCACCTGGTAATGGTAAATGCTGCTTATCATCATTAATGTTTCTACCAAAAATGAAAAAACCATTTTGAGGCAGCATTTTTCTTGCCTCCCTAGAGAATAGAAGTCACTTCAGGCTACACAAGCAACCTGGGCTTTACTGGATCTAGAACTTTTCCCACCACCTTCGGAAATCCTGTTTCATTTTATCCAAATAGGAACAATGAAGGAACTAAAACCACTAACGGCATTTAATACATAGGCAAAACCCAACCTGGAGCTAGGCCTTGGACATGATTCCTGAGCAATAACTTAGTAGCAACCACAGCCCTACAAGAATAATGTTCTGCCAGAAGCCTCAAAACCAGGGTGGTATCCTGCCACTAACTCACCACAAGAAATTATACCAAAACCGTGGGGTAGAAGGAGCCCACATTTTCAAAATTATAGGACAGAGAGATACACGTCCAAAATATTCACAGGCAGAATGTATGATAATCCCATAACATCCATAACTGCTAAGAGGGAACTAACTACACTAGGACACTTCGCCTCATAAAAACTTACAGCAGGCTAAGAAAATTGGCTAAGCTTGCTAGAAAGCTAATAAAACACCTCGATATTTATTTTTCTAGCCCAAGGACCTAATGGTTACATTGAATTTTTTTCCTGCTCATTATATCTTTTTGGAAGCAGTTCTATTTTTGTGTTTAATGAGTTTCTGAAAATGTATATGAAAAGTTTAATATATAAAAATCAAGCAATAGCCTTACACGTTATGTGAGGAATTTTATCCCCAAGAGCTAAAAGAAATTAAAAAGTACCTAAGACATGTTATAAATGTTTTAATCTTGGATTAAAAGTAGAAACCTTAGTGTTATATGATATATATGATTATTAAAATTTTTGAAAACAGTTAAACATTAAATATAGACAAAATACTTCTTTTTTAAACTGATTTCTTATCTCAAATTCTTTTCTTAACCACCTTGAAATGACATTTTTTGGGCACAAGAAATTGATTTAGTGCTAGGAAGGAGGACTCTGATGAGAGTGTAAAATTACTGGCATGGACAGGGTATTTCACCCAGGAACAGCAGCTTGATAAATAGATTATGACGCTATCAGTTTTTGCTAAATTTCTCTCTTGGATCAGGATGGTAGAATGATCATACAGGTCAGTCTTGCTTTTTCCACCCTTCCATATCCTTAACGTAACATAAATGATAATAAAAAGAAAATTAGGGTTGGCCTATTTAGCAAAAAATAAGAATAAACAATACATGACACCCAATCAGATCTGGATTTCAGGTAAATAATGAATTTTTTTTTAGTATAAGTATGTTCCTAATGTAGTGTTTTGGACTTATTATATTTACCTGGCAACCATAAAAAGAATAAATCTATAACACTATCATCAGCAGATCGTAACTATGAAGAATTTTGGATTGTACCAGATTGGATATGTCCTGTAATTCTACTTCTGTATTTACCTTGTAGAAACTAAAAGATATGTCCACAGAAACACCTACAAGAATGTTCACAGCAGCTTTATTTATAATACTCAAAAATCTAGAAATAATCAAATGCTTATCAGCTGTATTATGGATAAGCAATTTGTATTTCTAACAAGTTCCCAGGGGTGCCAATGCTGCTGGTTCACACACACTGTACTTAGAAACTATTGTTCTAGAAGAAGCTATAAAAATAGATTGGATCAGAAAGAAAGATAAAAGATGAAAAGAAACTGCCAGCTCAGCCAGGGTCACTGAGCAGTAGGAGGCCAAGAGCAGTCAGAGGCCCTGAGATAATTAATTATCCGGATAATTAATTACAGACCCGCATCCAGAAGAGTAAAGCCAGTCCTGTCCCTGACGTGCCCGCATCGCCACCACTGAGTGGTCAAAGAGCAATAGCCATAGACCCTGGATTATAACCTAAGAGAGTATCCCTCCAAGTGATGGGAACTTTCTGCCTGGGGAGAGAGAATGAAGTGTGGGCGTGGAGGGCTGAGAGAGATAAATCGAAACTTCCAAAATGGACTCGGAAGGAATAAACAGTGTAACTCATCTTTGTGTAGGTAAAACATTCATCACAGTCCTCCAACGCCAAGGAGAGCCCTCCCTGTCTGGCCATGCGGAGAGGACACGGGGGTGGAAAGGGTAAGAGGTCTTCAGCCTGCCTGTCTGTCCCATGTCCAAGTCCTTACAGTGGGGTGTCTTGGTCAAAGCTCTAGCTACTCAGAGATCACAGCTGTCCTTTCTTTTAGGGGAGAGGCCTGTAGAGGGAGCCCATGCCAGGCATCTGAAATCATAAAAATATGAACAGACAACTAGGGATCACCAGGCATCTAAGGAGCACCAGACATCAAGACTAGGAAGGGCCAAGGAGAACAAACTGGCCAGAAGAAGCAGGGATAACTCAGAAAGCAGAGGAGAACTGGGAAGAAACACTAATTTGTCTACTAGGATATATTTGAGAGGCTATCATGAGAATAAAATGAAAACACAAACAAACAACCATAGCCCAAGACTGCCAAAGAAATGTAATAGAAACTAACCATGGCTGAGGACTGTGTCTTTTACTGTTTCTTTCTTGTTTTCTTTGTAAGTGATGATGGCAAATGCAATAAAATATGCACAAAAACTGCGAAGTAGAAAAAGATGTGATCCTGCCAAGGCAGAGCTACGGTTTGGCAGGTGGTGCAGCCGTGGGATTCCTCAGACGGCTCACGAAACCGCAAGTGTAGGAAATTCCAGATTCGGTGTGGGAAAGGCATTTTAGGGGTGGCCTGTGTAATGTGTGAAATCGGGTTGCATAAAATTTGAATATGTGAAAGTTAAGAACCATCTGTGTCCACATTCCACTTGGCCTTCCCCACAGTTTAGTAATATAAAACTTTCAGCTCAAATTCAAGGTCACCATTACAATAATTAACATCTAGCTCTTACTTTCCCACTTGATAGTTTACAAAACACTTTTAATAATTATTATATTTAATTCTTATCCTGGGAGGCAGGTAATATCCCTCTCTAACGCTTGAGGGAACAGAGGCAGCCAGCAGTTTGTATCTTCCTTCCAGGAAACACAGAGACATATCAGAAAGGCAGTTTTGCAAATTGTTTCCCAGAGGATGATCTGCAGCTTGTTGATGCCACAGGACAGTGGTTTTTAAACTGTAGTGTGCATCAGCACTGCTCGGATGGCTTGTAAAAAAAACAACACAGATTGCTGCCCCTCCTTCTCCTCCCCCTCCTTCTCTTTCCACCAGCAACCCCCTCACCCCCCCGCCAACCCCTGCACCACACACATGTACACAGTGGCTGATTCAGTTGGTCTGGGGTGAAGCCCAAGAATGTACACTTTTGACAAATTCCTAAGTGCTGCTGCTGCTGGTCAGGGTCCACATGCTGAGAACCATTATCATAGAAGGATCCCCTGGTCAGATTGAGAGGTAACAGAACACAAAGAAGCTCCTGGTCTGTAAGGGGAGGAGTAGGCAACACAAGACTGGTTCTACTAAAATATTAGGATTGCAAATAATTTTTTAAAAATCTTTTAAAGTGCTACGAGTGTCTTATCTTTTAAACTAAATGGAGGAGGAGGATATAATATACTGAAAAAATAAGTACAAAGATCATCTACAAAGCTTAGTGAAAAATTCTTAATGATCTGGGAAAATGTTTATGATGTACAATATGATCTTGACCGTGGACCTTAAAATAGATCTATCTTTTTCTCTGTGCAAGACAGAGGGAACTAGAAGAAACCACCCCAGAATTTTTACAGTGATTATCTTTGAATTTTGAGCTTATGCATAATGTCTAGTTTTTTCTTTGTACTTTCTATGGTATGTGCATATTATTTACACAGTCAGGAAAATAAATCTGTAATTGTTTAAAAGGTGCTTAGAGTTTGTTAGGAATTTCAATTTTTTTTAAAAAAACCTGTTTTTAAAGACTACTTTTAAAATTCTACCTCTTTTATTTAACCAGACTCTCTGATAGAATTACACATTTCTTGTAACAAATCATACAAAAGGCAATTGGGGCCTATTTACTAAGGCAAAAGAGGGATTATACCATTAAATCAACTAGGATGAAATTATCACGTTTCATTGCATGTAGGCTGTGATTAAGGCAAGTCCAGACTAGACTGATGTTTTTCTTTTTTTTTCCTTGTTCCCCATAACAATCTAATTTCATCTCCTTGCCTACTACTTTTATGTATTTTACTCAACTGTGTTTGAAAACTGCCCCAGGTCCTAAGTTACAGGCCAACTTCTGATAACAAATGTCTTGTTAAACTTAGAAGGAAACGGTAAGCCTGTGCATATGTGTTGATTGCAACAACCATATGCCAAAAGGGTGGGCTCCTCTGCTACAAGGCCATACTGTCCAAGTTTCGCTACAGGGAAAATATTCTCCTTAGAGATTAAAAATGTGTGAAAGTTCAAAATCAGCTAAATTAAAAAAAAACAATTAACCCAGATAGACTCAATGTAATTTTGGGGGGAGCAATAGGTACCTTAAATCATCCTGGGGCTTTTTAAAATGACCCCAAATACTTCTTATCTCTGTAATATGTTCATGAGACTACCCCTTCAGATAGTCAGCTAATCATGCATATATTGTATGCTGTTAAGTGTCCAATCCTGTAAGATCTACAGAAAGTGACCTGCCATGAAAGGGCTTCTCTTTAAAGAGGTAGAGATAAGACTCACACGTATGAAACAATAAGAGACAAATGAAAGACACTATAAATGAGTGGCTCAGTCAAGTTCTCCCACTCCGAAAGGGCAAGGGCCACATCCCAATCACCTCCGCACCCCTGTAAACATGCCTGGAACAGATCAGTGATAATTCAGGGTGTTTCACGATATAGCAGTTACTAAAGGATTTTAAAATCTACAACAGCAAATTCTTGCTTTAGGAAATCTTCAGCAAGGAGGCATTATTCTTTTTTTCTTTTTCTCTTGCTTCCAGCTTTCAGACCATTTATGTTCCACTACAAACTAGTGAGGGAAATGGACAAGAGGGAGTATTTCCTCTTAAGAAAGTATGGCAGTTAAGATGCTCTTGGCTGCAAATAAGTGAAAAGCTCGCTCAGATGGACACAATATAGAGGAAACTGCATATCTCACAAGACAAGAAGTGCAGAGTAATGGTGGGTTCCAGGTGTGTCATGATTAGAGACACCTGTCCAGGAACCAGGTTTCTTTCTGTACTTGTCCATCTCCATCCTTGGGCCAGCCGCACCATGGCAGCTGCAGTTCTAGGAGGCACTCCCAGGGGCACACATGGTCCAGAGCAGGGATGGGCAAACCAGGACCCACGAGCCTAATTCAGACCACTACCCAATTTTGTAGATAAAGCTTTATTGGGACACATGAGTTCCTTACATATTATCTGTGGCTGCTTTCACCTTATAACAGAAAAATGGAGTAGTTACAACAGAGACTTTGAAAAGTTCTCACGAAGCCAGGCCAGGCCAAGAGACAGCCAGACCACTGCCGCTCATCATTCATATTATCCATTCCTGTCCCTAGTGACCCATCCATCTTCCCACCCACCCATGGATCACTACTTGCACAAACATTTGTTGGATACTGTCTGTCTTGGTATGGGTACTTGGAGCTGAGATACACATACACAGAGCACTGTATTAAGACAGAGAGATCCCAGTCACCTGCTTCTAGGAAACTTACTTCCGAACTGCTTGACTCTGAACATTTTCAAACCCTTGTTCCTTGTTACTCCCCATCCTTGGAATAATCACTTTCTGACCTCTTCTCTTCCTTCAGGCTCAGTGTCTTTTTCATGGGGCTCCCTTCCCCATAGAGACTGATTCTTCAATAAGCTGAGACTGTGAGAGTACGAGGCAGGGAGAAGAGAGGAAGGGAAAATAGAGTGGCATCTACTGAGGGTCTCCTGTGAGCCACACACTGTGCCAGGCACACTACGTGCTTCCTGTCTTCTCATTTGAAGTCAGGCAGGCAGGCGTGAGGAAACTACCTGGCAAGCAGCCGAGGAAGGGAAGGCAGAAGAACACTTGCATTAATAGTTAATAGAGATTGTTTTTCCAGTTTTTTTGACAATTACCTGGGATTTTTTCATACTCAGGCTCCTACTAAACTAGACATTCTTTCTAGTCTTTCCCTTTCCTCATCTTTCTGAGGTCTTAGAAAATTCTACAGTAAACCCAGAGATGACTGAAAAAATAAAGCATTCTAGATGACTTATTCTTAAAAAAAAAAGCTTGTACAAAATGGTAACAATACTGATGAGAGAAGGAATGATACCGATTTTCTGTGAAATGAAATGTGAAGAGAACTACAATTTAGTGAGCCTCTACTATGTGATTTGTATATTAATCTTGCCTCATATTCACAATAAGCCTGCAGGAAACCTAACCCCAGAGGTCCAAAAAATTATGGGTTTAGTAGTGTAGTAGGTGGTGCTGGTATTGATTTAGCTTCTCAGTGATAACATCAAAAAAACTAGTTTCTTTTTCTGAATTACTATCCTTAACGAGTTGACATACGGTCTTTTACTTGTCATCTCACGATTGCAAGATGATTACATCAGCCCCAGATACCACATTCACATTCAAGGTAGACTTGGGAGAACAGTGTACGGGGCAGCCACATTGGAGCCCATTTTATCAGGAAAGGAAAAACTTCCCCAGAAACCCAGATGTCAGGCTTCTACTTAGGTACCATTGGCCAGAACTGGGGGAGATGGATATCTTTAGTCGTAAAGGCAGTGGTAAAACGTAGGTAATAGGATTGTCAGGGTGTCCTTGGACTAGGGATGGGCAGACATCTACCAAATTTGAACACTGCCTGGTTTTGTAAATAAAGTGCTGTTGCAACATAGCTACGCCCATTCATTTAAGTAGTGTGTATGGCGGTTCCCATACTAGAATGGCAAACCGATGACAAAAACCCAGTGGCTTGAAAAGTCTAAAATTTTTCTCTCTGGCCTTTAACAGAAAAGTTTGCTGCTTGCTTCCTCCAGGGTATGGCATCACCTAGGTTATGCACTTTCCTCCCCCTGACAAAACTGGGAGAACTTCTGGTGGCAAAAAGTGGAGGACGCGGCACTGGGCAGGCCACTAATATTTTCTGCCGTGCATAGCTACCGTTATCTGTTTTAGAAGAGGAGATGGAGACCCAGAGAGGTTAAGTAACCTTTCCAAGAACACAGGTGGAATGAGTGTTGTCCTAAATTCAACTCAAGCCTCTTTGACATCATATCCTTTTGACCATATCATATTCTTGTGAGTTTTTTCATCTCACAAGAGAAAGGTGTGACCAAAAGTCATGAAGGAGCTGTGAGATACCCATCTGTTACTCAATTCAGCCCTTCACTGAGTTGTACAAAAGGTCAGGGAGCCAATAAATCTATCGGATTAGGTGCACAAAGTAACGGAGCATGCAGTTTTAAAGTGCATTTCAATGCTGATTTCTCATCTTGTTCTCTTTGCATTACATAGACACATAAGCTATGAGACCATGATCTACTTCAGGAGAGGGTCTTTTTCTATCTTTTTTTCCTCAGTGCTGCACATAGTATTTAACACATAATCAGGACTCAATAAAAGTGTGTGGTTCCCCACCCCCGTCCACTATTGCCTCGTATCAAATAAATACATACCATTCATGTTGGCATGTATTACCTCCTCAATGAGGCTGTGAATTAGAACAGTGCATACCCACTCTGCACTCGACATAAGCAGAATGACTCAGTAACATCCCCACCCTCACTGTTGTCCCCTTGGAACTGAAAATGACTGCAGTTGTGGTGTAAGGGCAACACGAATCGCCTTTGGCCTGGCTAGTTAGTCCCATCTGTGCGTGGTGGCCTCAGCCTCTGCGTGGATCTCAGACCTCAATCCAGGGCTGCCTCTGTCCCTTTATTTCCTCTGCAAACTTGAAACAACAGCATGAGGCTTTAGAGAACCAATAACAGCATATTCTGGGACAAAGGAAAACGGCAAAGTTTTGAAAGGAAGAAGAAGCTTTAGCAAATCTATTTTTCTTCTTCTTTTTCTTTCTTTCTTTTTTTTTTACAAATAACTCAGTTTAAGGGAACCTGAAAGCAAACACTTCTCTTCCTGTCTTCCATTCCAGATGCCTTGAGCTTTCCCAAAAGTGTTCTGGCTCTCTTGCTTGCAGGTCTTAGTCATTTCCTTAGCCTGGAGGATCCCTTTTCTCTCCCTCTCCCATTCACCATTCTCAGACTAACTCCTCTTGTTAGGTTTTACCTTAGAGTCAATTTCCTTTCTCAGTAGTTGAAGACACTCTTGCTAGCACAGCCATTAGTAATTTGCCAATTAATAATAAGCAAATGAAAGAATGAAAACATGAGTAAGAATTCAGAAGGCCCCTAACCCTGCCCATGGGCCAGGCCAGGGAATTCTTTATCCAGTTTGATTCCATCTTTCCTAGAGGTTTCTATTTGTTCCTGGGACTTTGGAAACTGTTAACCAGAACAAATGTCTTTGTTTGGAGATCTTATCTCCCTCCTTCACCACCGGGTGTCTTTTTCCTCTATCTCTCCAACCAGGCATTCCTGAGCCATCCAGCTCAGCTCTGTAAGTGGTGGAGCCTGGCATCCTGGACAGAGTGCAAAAGCTATAGTATAATCTCTGTTTCTTTCAGAGCCACTGACCAGAGAAAACAAAAACTCCACTGATAGCGCTCTACTGATGCAGCCCAGCCAGTGGCTCTGTCCTATTCTTGTGTTTAAAATTCCTTATCTGGCATTGCTTGCAAATCAGCAGGCCCCCAGGTCAATGGAGGCTTATCTCCAGAGCTGGTGCTTCAAAGAGGTGATACCACCCCACTCCCCTGGGCAGATAGCAGTGCCGGTGAGAGCCAGGAGTAATTGGGATCAGTCAAATGAACACGTAACACAACCTATTAACCATTTTTAAAAAATTTTCAATTACAGTTGACATTCGATATTATCTTAGTTTCAGGTGTACAGCATAGTAGTTAGACATGTATATAACTCACAAAGGGATCCCCTCCAATAAGTCTTGCACCCACCTGGCACCAATTATAGTCAATACAATAATAGAGACTATATTCCTTACCATTAACTGCTTTCTAAAAGCAAGTTTAGTTAGCTTTTTTCTCCATTGTAAAAGTAATCAGTGTACTGTATAAAAATTTTGGTAAATTGCCCTGGCTGGTGTAGCTCAGTGGATTGAATGCCAGGCTCTGAACCATAGGGTTGCCAGTTCAATTCCCAGTCAGGGAATGCCTGGCAATTCGAATGCCTGGGTTGCCGTCCAGGTCCCCAGTAGGGGGCGTGTGAGAGACAACCACACGTTGACATTTCTCTCCCTCTTTCTCCCTCCCTTCCCCGCTCTAAAAAAATAAATAAATAAAATCTAAAAAAAAAATTTGGCAAGTAAAAAAAGTGGAAAGGAAAAAAATTCCTTAACAATTTAGTATATTTGATATATTTCTCTTTAGTCTTTCACTGGATTATTTCTTTAATAGTTGTGATCATATACATTTTATAATAACTATAAATTTGTATCCTGGCCTTTTTCCCATTTAAAAATCTAACAGGAATACTTACCTAACATTTTACACTATTGGGTACATATAGTTTCCGTAGCAGCATAATGCATATTTACTGAATAATTTATTTAACTGTTTCCTCACTGTCAGGTATTTAGATAGTTTTCAGTAGTTGTTCATCTGAATTGTTATGAATGTCATTGAACATAAAGACCTTTTTAAATTTACACTTATTTCCTTAGGCTGGATCCCCAGGAGAGATCACATTATATGAATGTTAAAAATTCTCGGCTCACATTACCATGGAATTTGACAGAAAGGCTTCACTAGTTTAAGCTTCTACCAGTAATGTTTGAGAATGCCAGTTTATTACACCCTGGCCAAGACTGGTTGGTCTCCTTTAGTACTGCGTGTGTTTTTTGTTGTTGTTGTTTAAGGCATTTTTTTAAGTTAAAGAAAAATTAATGGAATTTATTGGGGTGGCATTGTTTAATAAAATTATCTAGGTTTCAGGTGTACAATTCTGTGATACATCATCTGTGTACTGTGGTGTGTGTTCACCGCCCCAGTCAAGATTCCTTCCATCAGCATTTACTCTGCCTGTGCCCTCTTCTACTGGGTTGGCCAAAAAGTTGATTTGTTTTTTTCTGTAAGATGGCTCTAGTAGTGCTCAGTTGTGTTTAACTTCATTACAAACTGCTTTGTTAGGTTGTGTTGTGATAGCTGTCATAGCAGCATGCATGACAAAAACATCAAAAGTGGTACATTTTTGTTTAGCCATTTTAATATTGAAGACGGAAGAAAATACACAATATTTTTGGCATATAATGCTTTATTATTTCAAGAAAGGTAAAAACATAACTGAAATGCAAAAAAATGATTTGTGCAGTTCATGGAGAATGTGTTGTGACTGATTGAACCTGTCAAAAATGGTTCACAAAGTTTTGTGCTGGAGATTTCTTGCTGGACGATGCTCCATGGTGGCGTAGACCAGTTGAAGTCGATAGTGATCAAATCGAGACATTCATTAAGAGCAATTAACATTATACCATTCAGGAGATAGCCAACATACTCAAAATATCTAAGTCAATAATGTTATTGGTAGAAATGAAAAATGTGCCTTTTACTTTATAGAAAAAGCGATACATACTTTTTGGTCAACCCAATACCTTCCCTGAACCCCTTTTCCTTCTGGTAATCACCATGCTGTTGTGTATGAGTTGTGCTTTTTCTTAATCCCTTCACCTTTTTCACCCAGCCCCACAACCTCCCTTCCCTCTGACAGCTGCTAGTCTATTCTCTATCTATAAGTCTGTTTATATTTTGTTCACTTTGTTCATTAGGTTCCATATATAATAACTGAGATCACATGGTATTTGTCTTTCTCTGACTGGCTTAATGTTCACCAGGTCCATCCATATTATTGCAAAAGGTAAGATTTCCTTCTTTTTTCTTAGAGCCAAGTAGTATGCCATTGTATAAATGTTTCACAGCTTTTTTATCCACTCATCTACTGATGGGCATTTGGGCTGCTTCCAAAGCTTGCCAATTGTAAGTACTGTCGCAATGAACATATGAGTGCTTATATTCTTTCAAAATAATCTTTCAGGTTTCTTCAGATATATTCCCAGTTGTGGGATCACTGGGTCATAAGGCTGTTCCATTTTTAATTTTTTGAGGTATCTCCATCCTGCTTTCCAGAGTGGCTGTACCAATCTGCATTTCCACCAATAGTGCATGGGGATTCTCTTTCTCCGCATCTTCTCCAGTGCTTGTTGTTTATTGACTTGTTGATGATAACCATTCTGACAGGTGTGATATTTCATTGAGGCTTTAATTTGCATTTCTCTGATGATTAGTGACATTGAGCATCTTTTCATATGTCTATTGGCTATCATCATGTCCTCTTTGGAGAATTGTCTATTCAGGTCCTTTGCCCATTTTTTAATTGGATTGTATGTTTTTTTGGTGTTGAGTTTCAAAAGTTCTTCATAAATTTTAGATATTAACCCCTCATCAGATGCATCATTGGCAAATATGTAGTCCCATTTGTTTATTTTTTCTTTTCTTTTTTTTAAAGATTTTATTTATTTATCTTTAGAGGGGAAGGGAAGGAGAGAGGGAGAGAAATATCAATGTATGGTTGCCTCTCATGCATCCCCTGCTAGGAACTGGCCTGCAACCCAGGCATGTGCCCTGACTGGGAATCGAATCTTGATCCTTTGATTCGCAGGCCCGAGCTCAATCCACTGAGCTACACCAGCCAGGGCTGTTTATTTTTTCTTTTGTATCTCTTGCCTAAAGAGATACGTCAGAAAAAATATATTGTTACAGGAAATGTTTGAGATTTTACTGTTTATGTTTTCTTCTGGGATTTTCATGGATTTGAATCTAACACTTACATCTTTAATCTATTTTGAGTTTCTTCTTATGTATGTTGTAAGATGGTGGCACAGTTTCATTTTTTACATGTATTTGTCTGATTTTCCCAACATCATTTATTGAATAGACTATCTTTACCCCATTGTATGTTTTTGACCTGTTCGTTAAGTATTAATTGACTGTTAGGGTGCAGGTTTATTTCTGGGCTCTCTATTCTGTTTCATTGATGTATATGTCTGTTTCTATATCAGTACTATACTGTTCTGATTACTATGGCTTGATAGTATAGTTTGATATCGGGTAGTAGTTTTTTTTTTTATTGTTTGTTTTTGTTTGTTTGGTTTTTAGTGTAAGGAAAAATGGTTTATTCAGCCTGAATAAGAATGCAGCCTGAAAAGATGAAGGACTCTCATCCCCCAAATCATCTTTTTTTGTTGTTGTTACCCTCACCTAATGACAAGATTATTGATTTTAGAGAGAGGGAAAAGGAGTGAGACAGAGGGAGAGAAACATCAATCAATTGTCTTTCATATGTGCCCCAACCTGGGGACCAAACATGCAACCTAGGCATGCATGTGCCCTGACCGAGAATCAAACCTGAGACCTTTGGGTTTTGGATGGGATGATGTTCCACCAACTGAGACACACCGGCCAGGGCTTAAAGACCATCTGACCATTTCAGTGCAGGCAGAGGTTTTTATAAGGAGGGAGAGGGGAAACATAGAGATCAGCAGGAAAGGGTTGAAAACTTTTCTGTGTGCAGACCAGCAGAGTCTATTCTGACAAAGACCTCAAAACTGGTCAAGTGACAGCCTGCTGTGCATGTTCCTGGTTTTAGTCATCCAGGTCTTACATCATCCTGGTTTTGCAATAGAAGATCAGGAAATCTCTCAGAGTGCGAATGCCTGGAGGTTGGACTCAGCATCTTTTGAAATCAGTTACTAGAATTTTTATACAAACATGCTGTTTATCAGTTTATTACAAAAGGATATGACTGGGGAGCAGGCCAGATGGAATTGCACAGGGTGAGGTATGGGGAAAGGGCACAGAGTTTCCATGCCCTGAGTACACTCACATCTCCACATGTTTACCAACTAGGAAGCTTTTATAACTGGATAGGGAAAATAAATTCATCATTGGTGTAACTTGCATTGCTTTCATTATTTTTTAAAATAGGTTTTATTTATTATGGTATTACAGTTGTCCCATTTCCCCTCCTTTATTCCCCTCTGCTCTGCACCCCCACCATCATTACCCCACCATAGTTCCTGTCCTTGGTTCATACATATAAGTTCTTTGGCTTCCCCATTCCCCCCTGTCTATTTTGTACCTACCATTTATGCTTCTTATTCCCTGTACCTTTTCCCCCATTCTCCCCCCACCCCCCACTGATAACTCTTCATGTGATCTCTATTTCTGTGAGCCTATTCCTGTTCTACTTGTTTTTAGTTCATTTTTGTTTCTTAGGTTCAATTGTTGATAGTTGTGAGTTTGTTGTCATTTTATCGTTCATATTTTCGATCTTCTTCTTTTTCTTAGATAAGTCTTTTAACATTTCATATAATAAGGGCTTGGTGATGATAAACACCTTTAACTTATCTGGGAAGCACTTTATCTGCCCTTGCATTCTAAATGATAGCTTTACCAGATAGAATAATCTTGCTTGTAGGTCCTTGTCTTTCATGACTTTGAATACTTCTTTCTAGCCCCTTCTTGCCTGCAAGGCTTCTTTTGAGAAATCAGCTGATAGTCTTATGGGCACTCCTTTGTAAGTAACTCTTTTCTTTTCGCTGCTTTTAAGATTCTCTCCTTATCTTTCATCTTGGCTAATGTCATTATGATGTGCTTTGGTGTATTCTTTCTTGGGTCCACCTTCTTTGGGACTCTCTGAGCTTCCTAGACTTCCTGGAAGTCTATTTCCTTTGCCAGATTGGGTAAATTCTCATTCATTATTTGTTCAAATAAATTTTCAATATCTTGCTCTTCCTGTTCTCCTTCTGGAACTCCTATGATTCAGATGTTGGAATGTTTGAAGTTGTCCCAGAGGTTCCTGAGCCTCTCCTCATTGTTTTGAATTCTTGTTTCTTCATTCTGTTCTCATTGAATGTTTATTTCTTCCTTCTGCTCCAAATCATTGATGTGCGTTCTGGTTTCTTTCCCTTCACTGTTGGTTCCCTGTACATTTTCCTTTATTTCACTTTGCATAGCCTTCACTTTTTCCTTTATTTTGTGACCATACTCAACCATTTCTGTGAGTATCCTGATTACCAGTGTTTTGAACTGTGCATCTGATAGGTTGGCTATCTCTTCGTTGCTTAGTTGCATTTTTTCTGGAGCTTTGATCTGTTCTTTCATTGGGGCCATATTTTTCCTCACTGTGTGTGTGTTACTAGTAAGGGGTGGAGCCTTAGGTATTTGCCAGGGTGGGGCAACCTACGTAGCTGTATCATGGTGCTGTATGTGGAGAAGGGGTCCAAGAGGGAATAATGCTGCTTGCTCAGCTCTCTGCTGGCTTTCAGTCATTTCCTTCACTACTCACAAGCAAATTGGGCCCTTTTAGTGCTAATTCCCAGGTGGATGGGTTTTTGTATGTTCTAGGACCCTGTGGGTCACTCCAATGAACTCTCCTTGGGGCTAGGAGTTCTACTGCCATCTCATCCCCCACAGGTTTTTACAGTCAGAGGTTTTGAGGCTTTATTTCCCTTCACTGGAACCCTGGGTTGGGTGATCTGTCTTGGTCCTCAGTTGTTCTTCCCAGTTTATCTGCACACAAATGTGGGACTGCCTGGTCTGCCAGCCATAGCCTTGCCCTCCCTGGTCCTCCAGCCACCAGCTTGCCTCAAGTCCTCTCCACTCCAGCTGCCCGTCTCCACCCCTCCTACCGGTCTGGATGAATATTTCTTCTTTAACTCATTGGTTGTCAGACTTCCATAGAGTTTGACTTTCTGGCAGTTCTGTTTATTTTTTGTTTTTAAATTTGTTGTCCTTCTTTTGGTTGTGCAAGAAGGCAAAGTGTATATAGCTATGCCTCCATCTTCACCAAAAGTCCACATTTCTTTCATTAGTAATGGGGTTAGATATTTTTTCTCAAGTATTTTTCTTTTTTTCCCTTTATCCTCACCTGAGGACATGAGTTTTGATGTTAAAGAGAGGGAAAGAAAGGGAGTGAGAGAGGAAGAGATATTGACATGAGAGGGAAACAATCCATTGCTTCTCATATGCACCCCAAGAAGGACTGAAACCCCAACCTAGGTATGTGCCTTAAGTGGGAATCAAACCCATGACCTTTTGGTTTGCAGAACAATGCTCCAACCAACTGAGCCACACTGGCCAGATTTCAAATATTTCTTTTTTGGAAATAATCTATGTCCTTTTCAACCTGTCTATTTGGCCATTTAATATTTTTTTCTTGTTAATTTTCATGTGATTTAATTGCTATCTTTCATATATACTGATAATACTGTCTTCCTGTTAATTACATTCCATTCAATTTTAGTTTGTCTGAAGTACAGAATAGCATTTTCTTGGTACCATAATATATTGCTTTTTACTCATTGTATTATCTTTTGTTACTCTTATACAGCCTCCCTCCTAGAGATTTGTAACCATTCTTATCTTTCTTTCCTTTGATTATGTTTGTTATCTAGTTTATTTGTTTGGCTTAGGAGGGAAGTGATTAAAAACCCAAAATCTATTTTAAAAAACACCCCAAATTGACAGACTTCCTGAATTGAAATACCAGCTCTACCATTCACCAGCTCTATGAACTATGGTACTTAAACTCAACACCTCAATTTTTCACTTGCAAAATGGGGACATTAAATGTACATGTACCTCAAATGTCCATGCACCTCAAATGTGACAAATTAATTAATATAGGTAAAGCACTTAGAACTGTTTTTAGAAGCTTACAGAAAGTTCTGTGTAAGTTTCATGTATTCATATTTTTTTTTGTAGATTTAAAATCTGATAGAGCTAAGTTCTATTGTCCTACTTTAAAACATTGCTTATACCCCTCATGTGCATAGTGGCATGCAGTCAGGAGCTGCAGCCACAGGACCTGCTGCCTGTCCTGGCATACTGGACTGCCTGGTGATCTGCCACAGCTCCAGTGGGCCACCCAGTATGTGCTGGGCATGCCCCAGAGTGGCCATGGTGGAGAACCACAGGCTGGGCAGTACTTGCTGGACTGTCAGATGTGTACCAGACAAGGTAATGTGGAACACAGCTATCCACTCTGAATTCAAGCATGGTTGTATTGAGTATGGTTTTCAAAGTTGTGATAGTAAATTCAGATGCCTATATGAGCTGCCTGAACACCATCTATCAAAATAATCTAACTAAGGCGTATATATTGAGTTGGCCAAAAGCTTGTTTAGTTTTTTCCATAAAATAAAAGACATATTTTTCATTTTCACCAATAACTTCATTGATTTGGATATTTTGAGTATGCCAGCTATCTCCTGTGTATATAACATTGGTTGTTCTCAATTAATGTCTTGATTTGATTGCTATTGACTGGTCTACCCGAACATGGAGCATCATCTAGTGAGAAAACTCCAGCACGAAACGTCACAAACCACTTTGACATGTTCGATCAGTCACAGTACCTTCTCCATACACTGTACAAATCTTTTTTTTTTCTTGCATTTCAGTTGAGTTTTTGTCTTTCTTGGAATAATAAAGTATAATATACCAAAAATGTTGCATATTTCCTTCCACCTTCAATATTGAAATGGCTACACAAAAGTTCACCAATTTTGATAATTTTTTAAATGCATGCTGATATGACATGTTACAGTACAATGTAACAAAATAGTTTGTAATGAAGTTAAAGTCAACTAAGCACTACTAGAAGAACCATCTTATGGAAAAAAAAATAAGTGAATTTTTTGGCCAACCCAGTAGAAATCATCCCTGGCCATGCAGAAGTCACATGCAATCCCAAGCCCACAGTAGAGGTCAATGGGAAAAGATACACTGCTCCTCGCATCCTGATTGCAACTGGTGGTATTTTCTCACATCTGCAGGAGAGCCAGATCTCCAGTCCCAGCCTAGGAACAACCAGTGATTTTTTTTTTTTTTAACCTGGAAGAACCACTTAGCCACAGTGTTGTTGCCAGTGCAGGACACATTGCTGTGGAGATAGCTGGGACTCTTTCTGCTCTGGGTTCTAAGACTCACTCATGATATAGTATTATAAGGTACTTAGACATTTGGATTCAATAATCAGTTCCAACTGCAGTGAAGAGCTGGACAATGCTGGCATAGAGGACCTGAGGTACATATAGGTCAAGGAAGTTAAAAGACTTCCTCCCACTTGGAACACTGCATGATTACTTCAGATCCTGGTAGGAAACCCACCTTGACCATGACTGGAGATGTTGACTGCCTGCTCTGGGCCGTTGGGTGGGACTCAAATTCTGGGGGCTTGAATTTAAACAAACTGGGGATTCAAACTGATGACAAAGATCATCATACAAAAACAACAAATAACTTTTAATCATTTAAAACAAATGAAATAATAAAATAAGGGACACAGGCCTCTTATGTTATGTGTTTCTAGAGAAAATTCATATCCTTGAGGCAGCTTTGGAGCATGCAGAGCACAATACTAGCTTCAAAAACAACAAAAAAAGATTCTGTGCACTTGCATTATTTAATTTTTTTAATTAATTGATTTTGTAGAGGGGGGGAAGAGAGAGACTTGTTCCACCTGTTTACTCATTCATTGGTTTTTTATTTATTTTTTTATTATATTTTTTTACATTACCCTTTAGTCCCATTATATCCCCCTCCTCCCTGCAATCACTACACTGTTGTCTGTGTCAGTGAGTCCTTTATCCTTTTTGTTCAATCCCTCATTGTTTGCTTGCTTGTGTCCTGATCTGGGATTGAACTGCAACATTAGTATGTCTGGTTGACGCTGTAAACGAGTGAGCTACCCAGCCAGGGTGCTGCATTATTTAAATATAAACATCAAACTTGGGAAAGATTTGAGGAGGATGTTCACATAAGTGAGGGACATTTTAGAAGTGAACTCAGGAGAGAGGTTCAAATACTTCAAAAGTCTCTTCCTCTGCTTAAGAGTTCATGGTTCAATGAAAGATTTCAGTTTCTGTACGTGTTCTTGACATTTTATTTTTTTCTGGAAGCAGTTTCCAGAAATTTGAAAATAAAACCACTATCTTTTCTTCTAGAAAATTGCTTATTTTTCAGAAATGTTTTTGCTAGTTTTAGCTACTTGTTTTTTTAGGATGAAATTTTAGTCATGCTCCTAAAAAGATTCCAATGAGAATTTTATTGGCCTTGCCCCATTTACTTTGTGCAGATTCCTTTTTTTTTTTTGATCCTTAAAGCCAGAAAATGTCTATTCCCCATCCTCTCATCGTACTATATTTATTCCTCTGTTATATTTGTTTTTGAATAATTTCTTCTTCTTCTGATACTAAACTCTGATTTGTTTCCCCCTCCCCTGCCCCCCTGAGGAATGATCTATTTTCTCAACCTCTGTCTGCTTGTGTTGGCAAGTGCTGACTTCATCCTTGTCTCCAGGGCTGGGCGAGTCACAAAGCTTTGACCATTTAGAACAGGGCATCCCTCTGGTCACTGTAATAAGTTTTGGGATAAGCTTGCAAAGCAATTCAAGCCACTGCAAATCACTTTCAAGGCTTACAACATGGTATTGTGAAAGATAAATCTTGTTTTCTGTTAGACTATACTTTGGAGGGATACAGACCTGGAGCTCTGGAAAGCCGTCTTCCCTTTACAGAGCCTGAGAGTGAAGCCTATGCTTGGGAGAGCAGATCCAGCTGATGAGAGAGTTGGGGTTCCAATGAGCCCTTGGATCACACCCCGTTTGAGGCCAGCAACTCGGTATTTTTCTTTCCATGAGCCAATCATTTTTGTTTGGTTGTTGAAGTCAGTTTGAATAGGATTTTCTCCCACTTGACAGAAATCAAGAAAGACCTAATGTGTAGCTTATCACTGCCTGCATGCTATATTCTCCCCAGTAGAGGGTTAGCCACAGAGTACCCTAATCCTGCCACATTTCTCTCCATGCTCCACTCCACAAAAGCTAGGATGATGCCTTGTCTGTAGTAAGTGCTCAGTAAATGCCCGATGGGTTCAGTAGAATTGAATGTGGACTGATTCTGCAACAATCCCTAAACGGTGCTTCAGAAAAGCTTCCTGTCTATAAAAGCTTGCTGACTGTTGCTTTTGTCTCTTAATCACAAAAGGAATTTGGAGGACAAGTTTCAAATATTTGTTTTTTCTATTTGTTTGAACCCATGTTAAACTGGAATTTGGTGTAAACATGTCTTTGGAATGTTCACTGCATGCTCCGACAACACAGCTCAGGAGACACAGAGTGGATTCCTCTAGGAGTGACTCAGTAAAATGAAATGCTCGCTTTTGTCCTTTGTAAAATAAAATAAAATAACTGGTTTTTCTCTGGGGGTTAATTCCCTTCACAGAAAGTGACTGACATCCTCTCAAATAAAAATGGGGTAGAGAGGACATTTTTCTGTTTGTTATGGTGAAAACTTGGAAGCAATTCTGTATCAAAATGGCCGTTAAGTTATTGCTGTTGTGTACAGTTTAGGAACACTGGGATCATTAAACAAGAAAAATACAAATAGGGAGAAATACTTTCAGAACACATTGATGTGTCATAGCTATGGACAGCAAGAAAATCCGGATTGACTCATATTATTATGTGCTGAGGTATTGTTTGCCTTTGAAATAGGTAAGGAGAATCTTCTACTATATTTTTATGATAAAAAAATGGGAGTTGTTCATATTAAAATTTCAATTCATCATAACTGTAATTGTAGCGGACCCTTACAGAGTACTTTATTATGTGCGAGATACTGTTGCAAGCACTTTAGACATATTAATAATAGGTAGGTACCATTATTATCCCCATTTTACAGATATGAAATTGAAGTACAGCATGATTACTTAACTTGCTTGAAGTTGCACAGTTTCTAATGGGACAGCTAGGAGTCACACCAGGTAGTTTTCCTCGAGAGCTTAACTGTCTTTTTAAGAAATATTTTATTTATTTAATTTTAGAAAGAGAAAAAGGGAGGGAGAATGAGTGAGAGAGAAACATCAATGTGTTTGCCTCTTGTGTGCCCTCAACTGGGGACCTGGCCTGCAACCCAGGCTTGTGCCCTGACTGGGAATTGAACCAGCGACCCTTTGCTTTGCCATCTGGTGCTCAATCCACTGAGCCACACCAGTCAGGGCCAGAGCTTCATTCTTAAGCATCGTGTTTTACTGCTTCTTTGAATTTGAATATTTGCACAGACAAGTTAATAAGTTTGTGGAACTATGGAAATAATATATTTTAGGAAAGTCAACATCTATTAAAATTCAAATTACACATACACACATAGATTGATTAATTCTTCTAATCAATGAACACATCATATGCTTCCACTTATTTGTATTTTCCTCAATTTATTTCTTCAGTGTCCTATAGTTTTCCAAATACAGGTCTTTTACTTCCTTGGTTAAATTTATTCCTAGGTACCTTATGTGTTTTTTGTTGTTGCAATAGCAAATGGGGTTGTTTTCTTAGTTTCTCTTTCTGATAGTTCATTATTAGTGTATGAAAATGCCACCGACTTCTGAATATTAATTTTGTATTCTGCTACTTTGCCAAATTCATTTGTTAGCTCTAGTAGCTTTTTGGTGGAGTCTCTAGGGTTTTCTGTGTACAGTATCATGCCATCTGTGAATAATGACAGTTTACTTCCTCCTTTCCAATTATGACGCCTTTTATTTCTTCTTCTTGTCTGATTGCTAAGACTTCCAGTACTATGTTGAATAAGAGTGATGAAAGCAGACATCTCTGTCTTGTTTCTGATCTTAAGAGAAACACTTTTAGTTTTTGCCCATGGAGTCTGATGTTGGCTGTAGGTTTTTTATATATGGCCTTTATTATGTTGAAGTATGATCCCTCTATTTCCACTTTGCTGAGAGTTATTATCATAAATGTGTACTGGCTTTTATCAAATGCTTTTTCTGCATCTGTTGATATGATCATGTGATTTTTATCCATCATTTTGTTTATGTAATATATCACATTTATTTATTTTTATTTAAATGTTTTAAATTTATAAAGCTTTTGTATTTTTATATTTATTTATTTATTTATTTATTTATTTATTTATTTATTTATTTGCATTACCATTTATCCCCCTTATACCCTTTTTTTTGTAGAGAAGGGAAAGGAGGGAGAAAGAGAGGGAGGGAAACATTGATGTGAGAAACATCGATCTGTTGCCTCCCACATGCACCCTGACTCAGGACCAAACCCACAACCCATGTGCCCTGACTGGGAATTGAACATGCAACCTTTTGAATTGCAGGGCAATGCCCAAACAACTGAGCCACACTGGTCAAGGCTCACAATAATTGATTTGTGAATATTGTGCCAACCTTGCATCTCTGGAATAAATTCCACTTTATCACAGTGTATGATCTTTTTAATGTATTGCTGGATCTGGTTTGGTAATATTTTGTTAAGGATTTTAGCATCTATGTTCATCAGGGATATTGGCCTATAATTTTTGTTCTTCGTAGTGTCTTTATCTGGTTTTGGAATTAGGATAATGCTGGACTCTTAAAAAGAGCTTGGGTGTCTTCTTTCCTCTTGAATTTTTTGGAATAGTTTGAAGAGGATGGGCGCTGGTTCTTTGGATGTTGGTAAAATTTGTCTGTGAGGCCATCGGCCCAGTACTTTTGTTTGCTGCAAGTTTTTTTGATTACTGTTTCAATTTCATTCGTTGTTATCAGTCTATTCAGGTTTTCTGATTCTTCCTGATTCAGTTTTGGAAGATTGTATGTTTCTAGGAAATTTTTCATTTCATCCAGTTTGTCCAATTTCTTGGCATATAGTTGTTCAGAGTATTTTCTTACAATACTTTGTATTTCTCTGATGTCAGTTGTTATTTCTCTTTCATTTCTGATTTTGTTTGTTTGGGTTCGTTCTTTTTCTTGATGAGTCTGGTTAAAGCTTCATCAATCTTGTTTATCTTTTCAAAGAACCAACTCTAGGTTTCATTGATCTTTTGTATTATTATTATTTTTTTAGTTTCTGTGTCATTTATTTCCCTTCTGATATTTATTATTTCCTTCCTTCTATTTACTTTGAGCTTTGTTTGTTTGTTGTTGTTGTTTCTAGTTCTTTTAGGGGTTGGGTTAGATTGTTTATTTGAGATTTTTCTTGCTTCTTGAAGTAGACTGGTAATACTATGAACTTCCTTCTCAGGACTGTTTTTTCTGTGCTTAATAGATTTGGGGTTGCTATGTATTTATTTTCATTTGTTTCCAGGTAATTTTTTATTTCTTCCCTGCTCTCATTGGTAACCCATGCTATTCAGCCTTCATGTGTTTGAATATTTTCAAGTTTCCTTATTGCAGTAGATTTCTAGTTTCATGCCATTGTATCAGAGAAGATGCTTGATATGACCAGTTTTTTTGAATTTGTTAAGACTTATTTTGTGTCCCAACATGTGGTCTATCTTTGAGACTGTTCCATGCACACTTGAGAAGAATGTATATTCTGCTGCTTTGGCATGGAATATTCTGTAAATATTGATTAAATCCATCCAATCAAGTGTATTGTTTAAGGTTGCTGTTTTCTTATTGATTTTTTGTCTGGATGATCTATCCATTTATGACCTTGGGGTGTTAAAATCACCTACTATGATTGTATTGCTGTCAGCCTTTCCCTTAAAGTCCACCAAGATCTTCTTTATGTTTTTAGGTGTTCCTATATTGGGTGCATATATGTTTACAAGGGTTATATCCTCTAATTGGATTGATCCCTTTAGTATTGTATAGGGACCTTTCACCTTTTATTATGGCCATTGTTTTGAAAGTTATTTTCTCGGATATAGGTATTGCTATCCCAGCTTTTTTTTTGTTTGTTTTTTTCCATTTGCATGGAATATTTTTGTTCTAGCCCTTTACTTTAATCCTGGGTGACTCTTTTGTTCTGAGGCGGATCTCTTGTAGACAGCATACATATGAATCATGTTTTCTTATCCATTCAGCTATGCTATGTCTTTTGATTAGAGCATTTAACCCACTGGCATTTACTCTGTTTCTTCTTCTTAAAGCAGGCCTTTTAACATTTCTTGCAATACTGGTTTAGCGGGAATGAGCTCCTTCAGATTTTGTTTTGTCTGGGAAGCTCTTTATTTTGTCTTCAATTTTAAATAATAGCCTTGCAGGATAGAGTAGTCTTGGTTGCAGGTCCTTGCTTTTTATTACTTTGAATACATCATGCCAATCCCTTCTGGCCTGAAGTGTCTGTGTTGCAAAATCAGCTGACAGCCATATGGGAATTCCCTTGTAGGTAACTTCCTGTCTCTCTCTTGCTCCTTTAAGATTCTCTCTTTGCCTTTAAACTTTGACATTTTAATTATGATGTGTCTTGGTGTGGGTCTCCTTGGGTTCATCTTGATTGGGACTCTGTGCTTCCTGAACATCTGTGACTTTTTTCTTCACCAGGTTAAGGAAGTTTTCTGCCATTATTTCTTCAAACAGATCCTCTATCCATTGCTCACTTTCCTCTCCTTCCTGAAACCCTATGATGCAGATGCTATGTTTTTGTTGTCCCAAATTTCCCTTAAACTTTTGTCATTCTTTTGATGCCTTTTTTTCTTCTTGCTGCTTTACTTTGGTGTTTGTTTTTTTTTTCTACCTTGCCTTCCAAATTGTGGATATAATCCTCTGCTTAATCCAGCCTACTTTTTATTTCTTCCAGTGTATTCTTGATGTCAGATATGCTATTCTTCATTTCTAACTAATCTTTTTTCATGGTTTTTGTGTCTTTTTACATGCTGTTGTGGTTCTCACCAAGTTTCTCAAGCATCCTCATAAACATCACTTTGAACTCTGTATCTAATAAATTGCTTGCCTACATTTCATTGATCTCCTTTTATGGAGATCCCTCCTGTTCTTTTATTTGGGGCCTGCTTACTTGTCTCCCCATTTTGGCTATCTCTTCGTATTTGTTTCTATGTTTTAGAGCAATTTGCTATGACTCCCAGTCTTCATGGGATAGCTTTATGTAGTAGGTGTTCTGTGGGAATAAGTGGTGTGGTCTCCTTGACCTCCTGAGCTGGATTCTCTAAGAATATCCCTTGCTTGGGTTTTGTGGACCCTCCTATTGTAATTGAGACTTGATTGCTGTTGGCCCCGTTGTGTGTGCAATCAACCCTCAGACTGGCCGACTGTGAGATCACTGTGTGCATACTGCTGTGTGGTTGCTGATCCAAAAAAGGAAAAAATGAAAAAGAAAGAAAGAAAAATATAATAAGGAATAGTAGTATATATAAAACATATACAAGTAAATAAAAATAAAATATAAATTAAAAATATGCTAAAAGCAATTAAGAACAAAAATTAAAAAAGGAAAAAAGAATAAGAAAAGTAGAAATGAATAACAAAAAAACAAGTAAGAAATAAAAAGGAAATAAAAAATAATAAGAATGAAAGAAAAAAGGAAAATAAAGAGAAGAAATGGAAAAAAGAAAAAAGAGAAAAGAAAGAAGCAAAAAATTTAAAAGCAAAAAATTAAAATAAGAGAAAAACAGAATTGTCTGCTGAGTTTGGTGCTGTCTGTGATCTCTCTTTGGATAAACTGCTCTTGAAGTTTGTTGGATCCTGTTCCATTGTTGTCTGGCCCTGGCCATTTGGCATGTTGGTTCTTGGCCCTGGGGAGGGACTCTGGCTCAGGCCAATGTCAGATGCACTGCTCATGCTTTGCCCTTGACAACTTGCTTGAAGCTCCCTTACAAGGGACACAGAGTTTGTGGCTGCCTCTGCTGGCCCTGCCTGTGCTTGGGAAGGACTAAGGCACTCTCCAAGGCTGGCTTCACTAACACTAGCCCAGGGGCAGGACAGCAAATGTTCCAAGGTACTCCGGGTTCTGCTTCCTGCCCTGCACCCCATCTATCCCCATCCACCTGCCAGCTGCTTGCTAGACTTAGTTACTGAGAGAACCTCTGGCAGAATTGAGAGGATGGAGCTAAGGGGTCTCTGGTAAGGGGGAGGTACTGCTCAGGCTTCAGGGAAGGTGGTAGATATGGAGCCAGTCCCAGAGCCCCTGAGTCTATCCTGGATTTTGCCCTGACTTTGGCAGGGTGGAGCTCCTAGTATTCAGGTGGGTGAGGCCTCCAGAGCCCAGAGATTGGGTCAGCCAAAAGCTGGGAAGGTGTTTCTATCAGATCTCCCACTTGGGCAGGTAGTGGCAGTCAGATTCATGGGAAAGTGGGGAAAAAGATTCTTCCCCACATCCAGTCACTAATCCCCTGAGTCTACCCAGACTGCTGTGCCCCTTCCCAGCCTATGCTACTGGCTTCTCCAGTGGGGTTTGAGAAATTCCTAATGGTTCAGTAATCACCTTCCCCCAGTCTGTGGTATTTGTGATTAACTCAGCACTGGGATCCTGGAGGCTGTACCCCCATGTCTCTCCCCAGGGCCACAAACCCCAGCCTCTCCTCAGGAGATTCCAGTCTGCTCTGCCCTCCCTCTGTTGGAGCCCAGAGTGAGTGGCTGGGAACACAATTTTGCATGTTGTCCCTTTAAGAGGGTGCGTGTACCTCCAGCATACTCTGCCTCTTGCTGGTGGACAGAAGCCTCTGCTTTTCACTGCCAGATGCTATGTGGGCATCTTTTCCTAGCTCTGGTGCTCTAGGCTGGGGAGTCTGGCCTGAGGCTTAGGCCATGTGCCTCTCAAGAGGGACCTCCTGCAGCTGAGATATTCCTCTGGGTGCCTCAGCTGACCTCCATGGTGCCTCAGTGGGACCAGCCCTTTTTGCTTCTCCACCTTTCTTACTGGTCTCCACATGGCTTCTTTTATAGCTCCCTGTTTATAAATCTCTTTAGCCAGTCTTCAGTTGGTCATTCAGTGTGATTCTTCCTCAATTTAGTGGAATTTCCAGTTTGGTTCTAGAAGGAGGTGAACTCAAGAGCCACCTACTCCACTATCATCTTGAAAAATCTCAGATTATCAATATAGTATTACAGCAAACATACAACAACTGAATACTGATATAGGAAAGAGTTACATAGCAACAATAACAAATGTTACATCAAATATTACTTTTATTAAATTATAATTGTGTGAAAATGATTTTTTTGGATATTGGTTGTTTTTCTAGTGGGTTCAAGTGTGAATATAAGTAACAGGGAGCAACACTTGGTGATGAAGGAAATAATAATAAATAGTTAATAGCTAAAATTTATTGTGTGCTTGTTCTGTGTCAAACACAATGCCTGACATAAAAATTTTCACTTAATTTTATGAACTTTGTATACTTCTGATCCCCTTTTATGCGCTAGAAACACACTTTAAAAGTTAAATGAGTTGCTGAAGATCCCTCAACTAATACGTTGCAGAAACATGATTCAAATCTAGTGCTGGTTTACCCAAAACCCATGAACTTGACCACCTGTAGTCGTAAGAGAAGGTGGGGCCAGATGATACTCTTGTTTGTATGGTTATAAAATTATAAATCATATGTTTCTCTTGATATGACATTTGATGTTCAATAACAAAACACACACAAACAAAATCACAAGGAACATATTTCCTTGGATTTTCACTCTGATATCATGTCTGGAATAAATTGATAATGAACTATTCCAATTCAACATCAAAACTTTGCACTCAACCAGCTAGCTGGTCAGGCATAAGTTGAGCATATACTGTACAGGACAGAAAAGGTTAAGTGAAATTAAGACACCGGCCTCAGCTTCCTGGCCCCCTGAGGAAAAGCAGCAGGTGAAATGAAGAGCAGTAAGGAGAGTGTGTGCCCCAGACCCAGCTCAGGGTTCAGACCTGTTCTAGAGGCAACCCAGACAGGTATTTTCTTTACACTGTCCCGATGGAGTTCAGGTCCTTTCTTGAGTTGGCCAGGGAGTCTGTTTTACACTGGGACACTGGGTTCTCTCTAGACTCACTCTGGAATGACCTGAATTCTCCATTTTATTAAGAAGGTGGGCTTCCTGAGATCCCATAGTCTCATGGATCACCCATCATATGCCAGATGCTCTGAGTCTACAAAGCTAATGATGATAAAGGAGATAAAACCACAATGACCTCATTTATCATCCTGAAATCCAAATATAATTACATCTCTTCAGTCTCTTCAGTTAACTGCTTTGCCTTCATTAACAGAAAGTCCAATTTCTCTCTCCCCTGAACTACTCAAGAATTCAATACATTTCCGTAATCCAAAGGGTTATAATCCACTTCCAAAAGCCAAGTTGAGAGAACACTGGTGAGTTGATTAATTGGAAAGTCTCCTATTTTGCCATACTGGGTCCCTGCTCTTCTTTCAGTGTACTGGGCTTGACTACTGCTGAGATAATACTTTTGCTGGACCAGATCCTGCCCTCCTGCCTGATTCACCAATGTTTGTCTATGAAGTTCAGATCCTCAGCTCACTGAGTACACACTGCTGGTGTTCCCTTGTTGCACAGGTGGCAAACACAAGGCCCAAGGGCTGAACCTGGCCCTGCACCTTGTTTAATCCAGCCTGGCACCTTGTTTCTACCCAGTAACAGCAGTGAACTCCTTGCCCCTAGTTCAGGAGTAGGTACATTTATACAGTCCTAAAATTACATTCAGCCCTTTGGAGACAACTGCGAGGCTGATGTGGTGCCCGGTGAAAATGAGTTTGACACCCCTGCCTTATTGTTTCCTGTGGGGGGGGCTCTACCTGCAGGCCCCCCCCCCAGCCACCATGGATGAGAATAAATCTACCAAGACATGATCAGCTTGGTGAGTAGAGGTGGCTGATCTCTCAAAGGAGAAGGGCCCAGAGCCTTTTCCTCAGTGGGTTTTTATTGGGTTCATTTTGCACAGGAATACAGGTAAAGTTCATTAATCATTGTCAGGCAGTAAGGATCAAACAATAGATAACATACAAAGAACTATGAGGGCTTATTCTGAGTCAGAGTCTGTTAGCTATGGGCCTACAAAACTTTGAGAAACAAACTCATTTCCTGCTTGGAACCATATCATTTAATTGAGAGCATTCTAGACAAAGCAGGTTTCACAGGATTTTATGTATTCTTTCTTAGGCCTGATCGCCCAGGGAACCCGCCCTTTCCAGCACAGTGTGGTACTCACCACCAGCATTGTCTCAGGCTTAAGTCAGGCAGGGGAAGTAAGGCAGCCAAGAGATTAGGAGACCTCTCGCAGACAGAAAGAGGACTCAGGCTCTGTCAAAGCCGAGGGGCGAGGATCCATCACCCTCTTTTGCTATAGCCCCCAAGTCCTTCCCTGGGGCCTCCTGGTAATGGTGCCTGTCTTAGGTCATTCCCCCCTTGGGGAATCTTACCTGTCATTGGCTGACCAGGCAAGCATTGAGGGCCAGTTATGGATGAAGTAAAAGGAGCAGAAGCAGTGCCCCTGCCAGGGAGATAAGCTTTGTCTCCTTAGTGGCTTATGGTCTAAAGGTTGCTCACTCAGCCTTAGTCATGGTGGGTGGTAGGGGAGTGTTACAGCTTCTGAAACCAGGCAGGGCAGTTCCTAACAGTTTCCCAATGGCATCCTCAGTTGGAAAGCTTTGCTAGGCCCAACCCTCCAAAGGTAGCCCTTCTCTATGGCAAGTGCCTTTCTTTCCTGCTAAGAGATTTCAGTGAGCACCATCCCAATCCTTCTCAGGTCCATCCAATAACTTGAACCTCAGAAAAAAAAAATGGTCAGAGCCCCATTCCTTTTCTCTTCTTAGGGCTGCCTCCTTGCACAACTTCAGGTGTACCATTGCTATTATATTCAGGAAGAATGGTATCCCTTGGAGCACATCTTCAAAGGGTACAGACATCTATCATAATAGATTACAATACAAACTGTGTCCCTTGGAGTTGTGCAACTCAGCACCAGCTCCACTACTTAACCCTAATCTCACATTTCTATCCAAGGGGAATGGGAAAGAACAGACATTTCAAGACTAAGATGTTCCATTATTCCCTTCTTCCAAGGCAATATTTCTCTTGTGGTTCTATAATTAAGAAGGGTTACTCAACTGATTCTTGCAAAACAAAGATCTGCTCCAAAGTGATTCTCTGAAGCTTTTTTTAAAAAAATAAATTTTCTGCTCCTTCAGGCACTCCATTACACAAATAATAATAGCTATCATTTATTCAGCTGACATGGGACATACTTTACATGCATTATCTCATCTCTCTTATAGAAGAATTCTGAGTCTAATAATGGAGCTAATATGTACTGAAATTACAGTACAAGGTTGAATGTGAAAAAAATGACGAGTGAGGTAAGTGCAGAGCTCCAAGAGAACTCAAAAAAGAAAAGGAATATATCCAGCCAGAAAGGCTCATTCAATCAACATTCAGCATATAATTATCATGTGCTTTTTATATGCTGGTCTTGAGAATCTCACAGACCATGGGGAAAAGGACAAGAAAACATCTTGACAGTGTGATGTCATGTGATGCTTTTAATATCAGGGCAGGCTCCTTGGAAGAGGAGGCACATGAGCTACAAGCTTTGAAGGTTTGGAGGACTTGTGAACAGACAAGTATGAGTTGCAACTGGATCTCATTATACCAACCCCATCCTCTAGAAGAGAGAGAAATAAGGGGTTGTTAACTTCCCCATTCGATTCTCCTCCAAGGGCCTAATTTTGAAGCCTTTAATGGTAACCAGCCCTTCCCCTCTATGCAGCTGGCTCTCCTCCCACTGAAGATTGCCCTGCACTTTTTCCTACTTAACTCCATTCAGTTTGTGACCTCCTCTCCAATTTACCAGTTCTGATTCACATCCTCCATCTTTTCTCCCACTGAGAAGAAATAGCTGACTTTTGGATTTCCAAACCTCCTGGAAAAAGGCCAAGCTCCCATAAACTCCAGAATATTATTGTGTAAATTAAAATGTTCACATGGCATCAACCATGCAGTTACTCTGACATTTATTTTGGAAAATATTACATTGGAAAATGGGATTTATTCCAGAATATTTTCTTACCTTTAAATATCAGTAGACACAAGGGTATTTTGAGATCATTTCTTGCTCAAAAGTTAGCAAACAATCTGTACAATTAGTGACATAAAATTTCCTTAAATAACATTAGTTAAGGGCTCTAGGGCTTAAAAAATGACTATCGAATATTTGTGGAGATATTTGGGGCACAAAGCGGCACTTCTAACTCTGAAGCAAACTTTCGAAATGCCTTTGAGTTAAATCCCACTTGGCTCTGACTGCGCATTTCTCTTCCAATCACTGATGATTAGACCTTGCACAGTTGCACTTTTTCCAAGAACTTACATGCTTCAAACTCCATGCCTCTGGCTACAAGAGGCAAAGCAGGGAGCCCTTGAGAGAACTGTATCTAAATCTAAAGGCCTAGGCACTTGGGATCCCAAGGGGCCCATACATTTTCCTCTTAAAATTCTCTTTCTGCCATCTGTTTCTCCTCAGCTTCATTTTGCAATGTGAAAGCCCCAAGAGAAACAATGCCAAAGGGCAGCTAACCCAGGGGGATTTTATCGATGAACCTCATTCTTTAATGTGGCTCAGTCCCCAGGGCCTAGGTTATGTTTGCAGTGGCCACAATGCAAGTAAGAATGGAGGGCCTTGAGAAAAAAGGCTTGGAGCGACGGACAGGTTGCAGTCCTTCTTGTGTGTTCTTTCAGGCTTTGAAATTTGAGAATACCTAAAACTTGACACTGTCCACCATCCATTTATAAAAAAGAAAACCCAATACACACACGTGCATGTGTGTGTACATGCAAATGAATAAAGAAAAAATAGGGGAACGTGTACTGGTAGACAACAGTGGTTACCTCTGGGAAAAAAATGAATAAGAGATGGGGGTAATGCCAGGCTATTGACTTACATATATCACTTTTTTACATTGAATATTTATTTGTGTAGTGTGTGAATAAACATGAAGAAAAGTGATAAAAATAAAATAAAATAAAAATTTTTAAAGGAACTAGCCCTGGCCGGGTAGCTCAGTTGGTTAGAGTGTAGTCCTGATACACCAAGGTTGGGGGTTTGATCTCTGATCAGGGCACCTACAGAATCAATCAGTGAATGCATAAATGGGTAGAACAAATTGATGTTTCTCTGTCTCTCTGCCCCCTTCCTCCCTCTCTGTAAAATCAGTAAAAGTAAAAATAAATAAATAAAACTAATATAATTCTATGTACTGATATAGAAAGCTATCCAAGAAATGTTAAGTTAAAAATAGCAAGTTTAAAGTGGTAAGTCTCATAAGTTCAATTTGGGGAAGAGTATGAATATATCCACACATAATTGGTAGTACACACACACAAAATTCGTGAGAAGAATACAATAAATTAGTGCTGTGGTTATTTCTGGGAGATGGAATGAAAGGAGATTTTAACTTTCTACATTTTTAATATTAGCATGTACTGATATTTCTAACAAACAAATTGGCTGATGTAGAATTATGTTCTTGTATACCAGATGTTGCCCTCAAAAGACTGACTGGCTGGCTTTAATAGACTGATATGTAATACCACATTGACTGATCTGAAGAGCTAATTTACACCCCACCCCAAATGATAATGTTCATGAGAGGTTCTCATGTTAAATACAGAATTCAGCTTTCACACCGGTACCAAATATTAAACAAGTAGCTCCTGCCGCTACAAACTCGCTATTCCTTCTCTTCCCCTGGCAAACTTCTATTCATCTTTTAAAACCCAGCTCAACTACTAGCTTTCTCCTACCCCTTATGAGAGTGTCCAAGCAAGACAGGAGGTGTCTCAGTGCAGTGTCTTCCTGCTTCTGTGGAGTGTCAGTGTCCCAGAAGGGTAAGGAGGGCATCTGCATTGGTGTCGAGGGACCAGGGTGAGAAAAGATGAGTAAATAGTTAATTTAGTGATTAGATGTCTCTTACTCTCAGAGTTACAGATATGGAACAGGAGAAAACTAGAATAAATATAGATGTAAGTAATATATTATATCTTTATTAATATATAAATATATATATTCATGTGAAGGCCTTAGGAGCAGCAACACTCCAGGAGGCCTACTTAGCATCTTTAGGTTTAAAAAAATTTTTTTTTTAATTTTAATTTTTTTCTTTTTTCCCCATTCTTTTCTCTCCTTTATTCTCTTCCACCCTGCATTCCCCTCCCACAAGCATTCTCCCCGCCACCAGTTAATGTCTGTGGGTCATACATATAAATTCTTCTGCTTCTCTATTTCCTATAATATTCTTAACCTCCCCCTGTCTATTTTGACCCTTCCATTTATGCTTCTTATTCCCTGTACCTTTTCCCCCATCCTCGTCCTCATCCCTGCTGATAATCCTCCATGCAATCTCCATTTCTGTGAGCCTGTTCCTGTTCTAGTTGTTTGCTTAGTTTGTTTTTGGCTTTTGGTGTTTTTTTTAGACTCAGCTGTTGATAGTTGTGAGTTTTTGTTATTTTACTGTTCATAATTTTGATCATCTTTTTCTTTCTTTTTTTAAAGATTTTATTTATTTATTTTTAGAGAGTAGGGAAGGGAAGTGTTGGGAACTGCTTTGCCTGGTTTCAGGAGCTGTAAAACCCCCATGGCTAAGGCTGAGTGAGTGACCTTTAGACTGTGAGCCACTAAAGAGACAAAGCTTATTTCCCTGACAGGAGCACTGCTTCTGCTTCATCCATCTCTGGCCCCCAGTGCTTGGTCGGTTAGTTAATAATGGGTAAGACCCCTCAGAGTGGGGGCAATCTAAGCCGGACACAATCACTTAGGAGGCCCTCAAGGAAGGACTCGGGGGGCTGCAGCAAAGAGAGGGTGATGGACCCTCGCTCCCTGGCTATTCTGACATAGGCTGAGTCTTCATTCTGT